>QLOM01000899.1:0-11376 GCA_003313785.1 Termitomyces sp. MG148
TCGCCGACGTCGCTACTGCATCGCGGAACCGCTGATTTCCCCGGTACAGAGCCTCTATCTCAGGCGAAAAAAGGGTACTAGTGTTCGTTTGTGGAGCTGCAGGGTCGAGACATGCAGGTGTAGGGATGCGGTTAAGCAGCTCCCATGTGTGTCCTTTGTGGTGGTTGGGTGAGCTTGAACACGTCCTCAATGTTCCCCAGACGACACGGGTTGCACGCAGAATATGGTGTAGACGTGGCGCTGTGGCTCGGGCGCGTAATACTGCGAGGGGCATTAGGGAAGATGGTCGAGTCTAACCAGCATAAGCGATGGTCCGGTGGCTGTACGCGGAAGACACACCTTACATAAACTTGCATATACATACATAGATAAGTTTTTTTGGACCAGGCAAATGAATTCAGTACATATCTATCGAGACGCCAGCTTGATTTCTGATCAGGTCTGTCTAGGGCTAATTCCGCCTGACTCGGTTCTCATCACTCCTACGCTCTACCTCTCGCCTTCTTTTTTTTCTTCTTTTCGCCCCGCTTGGATTCGTATCCTCTGTCAAGCCTCCCGAACGAGGCGAACTCCCGTCAAACAGCCCCTTATAGCTCCCCAACAACCGTGCTTCTCGCACTCGCCTTCGATCCCCGCCGTCCCAACAACCACGCCCTCCCGGAGCTGTGTTCTGGCGTCTTTTGTTCAACTGCAGTGTACCGCGGGTTATCCACCGCGTGGACATGAGCTCTGTCTCGTCGACGCTTGAGCCGCCGTCTGACACGCTCGACGCCCGGCGGAGCATTTCTTCTGTGATGTGCTGGGGGGGGACGTGTGGCCGCGTTGGAAACTGCTGCGAGTCAGAGATGGCACGTGCATGGGGGATGTAATACGTGAAAGCGTTTCGACGCAGGAGGGTGAGCGCGGGTGTCTGTGCTGGCCCACGTCCATCAGGGTCAGTGTAAACCAAACGTAGACGTTAAGCACACTCACCGTCTTGCAGCCGAACCCTACTTTGCTGATTTAGGCCCAGAACTGATCTTCTTCCTCTGAGACCCGGGTATGAGGCTGTTTCGCTAACCGAGGAATGGATTCTGCGACGGAAATATCAGTTTCAGGTTATTGATAAATCACGAAGAAGGCTCCTCGCTACAACTCCTGAGCTCCCCTAGTACAGTACAATAGATCTGTTTCTTATTAAGCTCCGTTCTATGATTGATGTCGCCTCTCGCAATCGGTCGACATTTATTGAGTCGCTATAATCTTTGTAAGCGACCCTTGGTTTTTCTGAGTATCCACGAGCAACAAAAAAATGGTGCTGCAAATCTGGATGATCTAGAGCCATGGGTGTGGATGATCCTGTGAGCCAGTGCACAAGCAACACAGCGAATGATTTGATCATCATCCCAGGTGGTTGTAATCAGTGGCGTATGTACCATACGTCAAAACCATTCTTCATGTCGAAAGTTTTCTAAATTCTAAATTTGCCTAGTTCACAGATCCAAATTCATATATAAGCTCAGCTTGACCCAGACAGTCAAAATCATTCTCTACCGCGGTGCCAGACAGTGGCTCGTTATTTAGTGGTGACTAGTTTCACTAATCATGACTCCTGAAGAACGGCAAATTCTCCAAGGCATTGGTCAAACTCTACTGTTGGACTGGATGGTTGACACAACGGTTATAACTTTCTTTTATGGTCTAACTTCTTTCTCCATCATAACACCAAATATTGACTTATCCATAGGTTTATTGATACCAATTGCAATCATTATTGCTTGCCAGTATGATGGTGTCAATGAAAGCCTTTGCACTCAAGCTGATCTCCATTGTCAATTAGGTGTTCAGCTGAAACTTGGTTTTCCAGAAGCCAACTAACAGTCATTTTGCTGGGTATTGTCATATTTACAGGAGATGTGCTGGTACAGACTGCAATTCCAATTATTCAGTGTCAATTTTTCCAAGGAAACATTCCATCTCTTTCCCAACGTATTGATCATGCCAATGAAATCCTTGGAAATTGGGATGTAGTGATAAACTGGCTCACTTTTTCTGCTGTAAGTGTTATACAACAAAATCAATTCCACAATCTGGGGCTGAACTGATGTAGCCAGTTATTAATGATGTCTTCATCATATGGCGTGCATGGGTCATCTTTCAAAGGCGCTGGGCAATGTGTCTTTCTATAACACTCTGCCTCTGTACATTTGGTGTGTCACATTCATAATAGATATGTCATACAAGCTAATAACATATACAGTTTTTACATTTGTCTTCCTATCACTTTTCTCAAATCCTAGTGTTCACATGGCTGCTGCTGAATCTAACAGTATGACTTTTATAATCTTAGAAGTCACAGCAATTGTTTTGTCATTCTTGACCAATTCTACTGCAACACTTTTCATTGGCTGGACATTATGGTATAGTATACTCCTGGACATTTTTCAACCATCTTCATGATGACTGTAAACTTCTTGAATGACAGGAAACATGTGAAATTCTTAAAGAAAAACAGCCAAGAGTGCCAGTCATTCAAATTGTGGCATATTCTTTATCTCTTGGCAGATGCAGGAGTTCTTTATGCTATTTTACAGGTGTGTTGAAAAAGTTAATGGTTTGCTCAAAGACTTGATAACTGGGATTTCAGCTTTTGAATATTATAATGGATGTTGCAATCAGTTCCAATCAAGTTGTTGGAACGTTTGCATCAGCCATAATTCAAGATATTTATTTTTGCATCTCAGTATGTACTTTTTTCTCTATCATTTATGATATGTTTATCCCTTGCAGGCTGTATATCCAGCATTGACAATTGCCCTCATCCGTGGGCCATTTTCAATTGCAGAAATACATGAGACTGTACAATTACTTCAAATATCATTGCTCAGTGTCTGATTGGACATCATTCCATAGGACACTGTTACTTACCATATATGGACAAATACATCTATTTAGATAGAACCTTATTTACAGCTACTTATATCCATTGCCCAAGACATTTCTCTTCTTTTCTGTACATACACTGTTACATATCAGAAGATGTAGAAGATTAAAATACAGCATGGTCTGTTTTGTTGGAGACTTGAGATGGAAGCTAAACACATATGTTCTAGGGCTTGTTTGGTAAATGAGAATACAAATAATGTTGGTCAATCAGATTTTGTCACATTATTTGATGACAGTGAGAAAAGTGTGAGAATCAATGAAATGCAAAATGTATTAGAAATATCACAACTTGTTCAGCATATGTTTTTCAACAATGGCATGTCATCCATAGCCTACTTGGGGTCATGACAACTGTATTGCTTGTTGCCAAAGGGCCTTGATTGCTGCTATAGTTGCTCTTACAGTAGGAGGTGTTAAACTGTTGGAGCTGGATTGTGAATGTGCCAGGGCATGTGACTAGCACTGCCACCACTGTCAGAGGACTCCTCATTTCTTCCTTCTTTCACTCTCCTTCATTCTTCCTTTATTCATTTCTCTATTTCTGCTGTCACTCTTTTACTTTACTGCTTCTATTCTTTCAACACTATCTATTAGTACTATTCTCAGCCTTTGAAGTGCTCTGGTTCTTTAGCTATCATTCAGACAAGTGTAGCCAATGCTTCCAGAGGCTTAATCATTGCCAGGCTAGCCTGACAATTACTAAGCAAGTCACATGAGACACCAAAATGCAGTCTTGTGATGTCTGGAGCAATTTTTGAGTTTTTCACTATTTAGGTTAGGGTTAGCCACTTCTGTTGATCTGTATAGTTGCTTTCCATGCTTCCCAGAAGCATCAGTCCTGGCATAGGGAATTTCTAGACTTGTTCCTTGTGGTGCAGCATAGAGTCAAAGTTGGAAAGGTACAAAGACCACTGGGCCTGTCAATGGTTGAGCTTCTTGGCTGTCTGGAAGTATTCCAGGTTCTTGTGGTCTGTCCACACTTCAAACTTTAGCGACCAAATGATTGTAAGCATCTCCTTGTTGTGGATCTCATAGTTCTGCTCCACAGCATTGAGGCTCTTGGAGTAGAAGGCAATGGGGTGCCAATTACTATTCTCCAGGGACTGCTGAGAGAGGATGGCACTGGTAGCAAAGTTGGAGCTGTCTGCCTCTACTTGGAAGGGCTGATCATTATTGAGGAAGAGCCACATAGGCTTGGAAGTGATGGCAGACTTCAGGGTGTCAAAGGCCTGCTGGTCTGCATCTTCCCAAACCCAGACAACAACCTTCCTGGTGAGGTTAAAGAGGGGGTGAGCATGGTGGGAGAAGTCTTGGATGAACTGCCAACAGAAGTTGGTGAAACCCAAGAAGGCCTATACTTCCTTCTTGTTCTGGAGCTCCAGTCATTGCATAATGCCAGCCACCTTCACCAGGTCCATCTTTGCCATGCTGTGGGAGATGATGAGCCTGAGGTAGTCCAGGACAACTCAAGTGATCCGGTGGTGCTCCTCTAGCATCTTGGTGTAGATGAGGATGTCACAAGATATATGCAGACTATGCTGTCTGCTATCAGGTCCTGGAATATGTTGTTTATCATGGTTTGGAAGGTGGCGGGGCTGTTGGTGAGTCCAAAGAATATCACTAGGGGTTTAAACAGCTCATGGTTAGTCCATAATGCTGCCTTCAATCTCCTTCCTGGATGCGCATGTTGTTGTAGCCCTAGTGGATGTCCAACTTGGTGAAGTAGCACGCACTTTGGAGATTATTGATCAGTTCCAAGATGAGAAGGAGTGGATAGCAGTTCTTGACAGTCATTGCATTGAGCATGCAATAGTCCTGGACCAACTGGAAGGAGATATCCTTCTTTTTGATGAAAAACACTGGAAAGGCCATTGAAGACTTTGAGGGATATGTCCAGATTCTAGGTTCTCCTAGAGAAACACATTGAGTTCATCCTGCTTCTTGAGTGCAAGCAGGTAAACTTTGCAGTTGGCGGGCTTTGAGTCTAGCAGGAACTTGATGGCATGGTCCCACTGCTTGCACTCCAGGAGGGAGTTGAACAAGGCCTTGGAAAAGACATCCTCAAAGTTGTATAGGTGGTTGGAGACTGCATCTCAAGAAAGCCCTCAGATGGGCATTTGCTGCAAAAGCTTGAACCAGATGCTAGAAGGTAGTCTGGCTGGCCTGGATCTCCTCCACAACCAGCAGGAGTCATAGCATGATGGTGTAGATGTGGTCTTCTACCTCAATGGCTTTGTTTGAAAGCTCTGAGTGTTGCATGGGTAGGAACATCCCCTCACATCTCTTTTCCTTGCTGGAGTCTCCTCCACTGTGTCTGTTATCCTCATAGAGAGCCTCTCTATGAGGGAATGACAGAGGCAGAGAGTCCAGCAGGTCAAGGTCAGCAAACGTTTGCATGAAACTTGTAATGCAAGATAAGATCAACCATGGACTTGATGGATCTGCTTCATTACAAGTGCCATTGATGTTGTATACTGGGATGGGAGACAGGAGAGGCCAAGTAGTGAGCTGGTGCCGTTCCACGTAACTAGCATCCACAAAAAGTCCCGTTGGTGTGGAGTCCAGGAGGGCGACTATGCTCTGGGTTTGTTGTGTATTGGTGGTTTTGATTTCCATGTTCATTCAGAGCAAGTTTGATGACAGAGTGGAGGCAATGATGTAGCAGCAGGGGGGACAGTGCTCTTGTCAGGGGACAGGTCCTCAGACCGTCCACCCTAGCCTTGCTTAGTCTGTGTTGACGTTGGCACCCACATCTAGCCACCATCCGGACTGCTCCAGCCTTATCCTGCTCCATCTCTGTCTTGGCATCGACACTTGGCAGATCAGCTGGTCTTTGGACCCACTCTACTTGCTGGCAGGCCTTTATGCCATTGGCTGGCTTACTCATGCTGACTGTTGCTTACTCATTAGTGCTTAGTACATACTGGCCTTATTAGTCAATATACTGTAGTTATAGTGTATCTGATGTAGTATATAAGTAGGACTGGTGGATGGAACATCCCCAGTCCTAGCAATAGCATTGCTTCTGGGTCTACACATTAGCATTACTGTGAGCTCCTCAATGACGACTTTGCCTTCTGCTCTCGCCCTCCTGCTCCACCCCTTGTCGGTGGCCTGCCTTCTTGCCTGCTAGTTGCTTGTCACTGTGCTCGCTTGACACTTGCTGGCTTGAGTGGTTGATGCATCTGCCTGGCTTTCTACAATAGAGCATCCCTTTACAGCTCTCAGGCAAGGATGCACATCTGCAGAGGAGTTGAGGAAGGCTCAGAAGAGTTGTTGAGTACATCAGGGGTAGTGCTTACAGTTAGGGGTACTGAGTTGTTGACAGGAGTTGTATTGATTTCTTCTACCAACAGACATGCAAGCCAGTTAGCCCTAGGCAACAGAGGCATACTTTTCACCCATTGCACTCCTAAAAACCCTCCTTTGGCTCCTCCAGCCCTCTAGCAATGAGAGGCATCTCACATGCATCCTCTAGGGCGGGCACATCTAGAAAGGGGATCCTGGCTACGTTGCAGGCTGCCAGGAGTTGCAGGAGCAGCTCTTCATGCTTCTCTAGGGATAGAAACCAGACCTTGAGGCCCTGGAGGCAATGGCATGAAAACAGGAGGGGCATGCATTGCCAAGAGGTGTCTATGTCCATTGGAGTGCCCAAAGGCAGTACTAGAGGTGCTAGAGGCACTGCTGACAGCGTTGTTGGTAAAAGTGGCCAGTTGGCAGGGGAATGTGACAGGTAGGTGTAAGGACAAGATGGAGGCTGCAGCTTTGTGCAGGTCCTGCTTGAGCTCTATGAGCTGCCACTGCTCCTGAGCTACCTGGTACTATAACAGGACCTGGTCATCTGCTGGGCATTCCTCCACAAGATTATTAATGTGCTCCATCAGGGTCAAATAAAGCCCTTCTTGGATGGTGAATCAGAGCTGCAGACTGTTAGTATCACAACCCACTAACCTTGCAGCCAACCCTGGACCTTAAAATCACTCCTGGAGGCCATAGAGGACAACTCCCCCACCAGCTCCACAGCCTTGGACCAATTCTCTGCCAGTGATCTCTTCCATGACCATTACAAATGCCACTGTCAATTACTCCAGCTATTGATTCCATCACTCCAGCCATCACCGAGCACTTCCAAGAAGTCACACAAGTCCTCTAGACATCACCAACCCCTGCCATTGCTCTGTGTTTTGTTTTGATCCTAATTGTTGCCTAGGTGCGCCCACTGTCACTTCACAGCGCTAGCACCTCCAGGATCGAGCGTGGGTCTATGCTGCTGCCATCTGGGTGGATGCCAAAGCTGCCCGTCACTAGCTGGCACTTTCTCATCAAAGTGCCGATATTATTGCAACCTATGTAAATGCCCTTGTTTGTTATCAGCAGGAGTGCGTTAGTGCCTTGGAGTAGCAGGCTGACAACCACCTCTCTCCCAACACTCTATACCTAGCACCTGATCTGTAGCATAGCCATGTATTTCTTTTTTTTTCTTTTTAATATCAGAATTTTTGTGCCTTCCATTCTTTTCTTTCTAAGTCCAATTCTGTATCTGTTCTTCGGTATGTCATGTCCCGTTTTGTTTACTTGGTTGTTGTCTTTGCTGGATACACATGTTAAGGGCCTGGTGCATTGTCCTCTCAAGTATTCTTTTGGTAACTTTATTTCTTCCCTCTAACCTCGTCTTTGCTGGTTCTTAGCACCCGCTGTCCTTGTTGCAAGCGGCAGCCTTTGTTGTCCATTTTTGTTATTCAGCTTCCTCAGTAGAGGGTCTATAGGCATGGTGCAACCCTGTGAAAGCTCTGATAGCTTTGTTCCAATTCCATGTTCTATTTTCTATAAAGGCTTGTTGTTTTTCTACCTTTACTGCACCATTCTTTATGTCATTAGCGCTTGTTGTTAATATTGCCCACCTCCTTGGGGAGGCTGCCCGTACTTTTGTTAGCTTGGCCAACTCTTTATTGACCTCAATTTTGGCTCATGCCGACGACCCCCTAAATGATTGCAAAGTTGTCAAAGACCTTGCTATTCTTTACCGGTCCTGCACTTCTAGCCATGGCCTTGGTCTTGGCTAGCTCTGGCTGGACCAGGTGCAACGCCTCCATGTTGAGCGGTGGAGGCGGCACCATTGCGCCTCATGGGTGGCTTCAGTATTTTGCAAAGCATCGCAAGCTGCCGATAACTTAGGGCTGCCTCCTCTCACTCTACTGCAAGCTTCTTCTTGCAGAGACCGTCCTTCTTCACCTATTTAGGTTTCTTCTTCTGAGTCTTCTGCGATACGTGTTGCTCTGTTTGCTCTGCTTCCTTACCCATTTCATGGTTTTTGCCCCAGAGTTGTTCCTCTCATTCGCTGACTCTGTGCTTTTTCAATGTTCCTGAGCGGCTTCTGCCTGCTCTGCCATATCCTGTCAATTTCCGCCTTAGTCAGGGTCAGCTTCTCCGTCAATGGGAACAGTGCTGTACCGCTCTAGATAATGCTTTTGCAGGCATTGGGCGAGCCCATAATCAGCTGATTGTTGCATGTTGTGATCTTTGGAAGTTTGGCAGTTGGTGTCTTGTACTGCTTTGGTATGAGCAGGAATAGGAACGTGCTTATAAGCGGCAGCGCCACCAAGATTCCACCTATTGTACTTTGCCTAGTCCTGCCACCTCTTCTTAGTCCTTTGAGTCGTGTTTGGTAGTTTCCGCTCTGTCATGTAGTGTACCTCTGTTGTTTTCTCCCCTTAGCTCCTCCCCCAAACTTAAATTTCTGACTACCCCCAATCAACAATTGATCGTCAAGTCTTCCCAAAGTATGTTCCTGAATGATGCCATCCTTTATTCTGATGGGCCCAGAAGTGCAAGCCTGACAGAGAAGCCTGCCGTCTTAATTAAGCACCTTGTGCTAGTCTTTATAAGTAGCAGGTGCCAGGTGCACATCCTGCTATTTTGTGCCATGCCTAAGTCTCCCATTGATTCCTTCTATGTGTCCCTTGCCCAGCAGTACGTTACCTGGGCCAATGAGGCTCTAGGCCGGTTTGCCAACCTCTCCCTGGGCAGCTAGAATGATGAGGCTGCTGCTCTTGGCCTTTCTGGCATGATTGGCAACTGGGCCAGCCTTGATGGACATGGCATTGAATGGCTGAGATATGTTGAAGCATGTTGGGAGTTCATTCGCTGCTGGGCCCCTCATAGGCACAAGCCATGGGTACGCTGCCTTGAGGACATAGTGGTAAGCCGTCTTTCCGTTTTCTCCAACCATTCTGATCACCCCTTTTCAGCTTCCCAAGAAGCGGGCCCTTCTCGCTCTCGACGTCCTGCCTGTGCCCCCTGTTGCTTCATCCACCACGTCTGATTCTCCTGCCGCCATTGAGCGCCATTTTTCTGCTGCAGAGAAGGGTAAAGGGCAAGCCCTCAATCCTGCCGTAGGTTCTTCCTTAGTTCCCACTGGCGTTACCTTAGTTCCCGACTCAAACCGCATCTGTGGATTGGTGCCAACCGGTGTCAAAACTGTTCTGATGCGGTTCTTTCGCTGTCCTACCCCAACAGTGGGAGATGACGTGGCTCACGCCCTAGCTGCCCTTCAAGGCCCCTACTATTGTGCATGCCTTTGCTCCTCTCCTGATTTCTTCCACTCATATTCCGTCCCTAGTTTTCTCCAGCTGAACTTGCCTCCCTCATTCCTCCACCCCATACCCATCGCCTTCATCCCACCAATTCTGCTTTGGGGGCTGGCATGGAGGTTTCCGCTGGCAAGGGTACTATCCGCCTCACTGATTTTTCCACTCAGCAGCATGCCCTTGAGGAGCAGAGTCCAGTATGTTTCCACTCAGTCCCCATGTCACCGCTCTTAGTCCTTACATCCTGCATAGTGCAATTCCTGCATAATTAAGAACATCAACCGCCTTTGTTGGTACCCAGGGCTCTGCTGTCCCTGCCATCCATGTACAGTTGCAGCCAAACGCTATACCTGGTCCAGGGTGAGTTTATGTAACCGCAAAGCTGCTGGTCATGACACCATGGGCATTGCTCTCTGTGTCGCCTATGTCCGCGCTGCTCAGGCGTTCTTCTGAAGCCAAGGGTGGGGCCATGAGATTGAGGAGGGCTTCCTGGCTGCTGCCAATGTCCACGCCCGGCCTCCCCCCCTTGAAGCGTAAACACTCCGCCATCAAGTCCGCATCAACTGTTGACAATGGCTCTTTTGACAGGGGCGAGTATGCTCCGCCTTTGAAACAATCCAGCAGTAGCTCCATGCCCCCTGCAGGCCCCTTGACACATGCTCTCCGACCCTGTCCCCCTCTTTCTAAACCAGCCTGCCCCCTGCCCACTGCCCTCTTGCCGCTCTCCGTTCCACCCCTTCTAGTATGGCTGGTAGTACAGAGTCCTCAACTAGGTCGTTGGTGTAAGGCTGTTGTTTGCAATTCGCAATGTGGCACCACAACAAGACTGTTTAACGAGATTTTATTATGATAGTCTAGTAGTAGTGTTAAACATACCTGTTTAACAAGACAAATAGAACTAAGGAAAACATATCTACAAGGATTACTGACTACTGTAGCTCAGTAGTCACGTGATATTGTGACAGTTGGCCTCTATGGTCCCATCTGCTCCTGCCCCCAAACTCGCCTCCACCCTGGTTCCCTCGACTGCCCCCCCTCTGCCTGAAGTGCTTCCTTCCATGCCTTCCTTGCCGTTGATTCAGACCAACGCCAATGCCAAGGGTAAAGGAAGAAGACACTTCCAGTTCCGGTGGGTCTTTTGCTGATACGGTAGATTGCACGTCACTGTCGCCCGCTGACTTTATAGATTTATCTTCTGACGTTGCCTCCATGGTTGTCTCTGAGGCGGCACCCCTTCCTGGCAGCGCCTTTGGTAGCACTCCCAATGCTGCCCCTTGGATGTCTTGTATTGCCCATGCCGTGTCAGAGTCGCTGTCTACCACTGCTTGGCAACCCTACTGCCCTGTGCATTGTCTTTCCAGTCTCCTTTTCTTTCTGTTATTGATTATATTCTCAGCCTTCCCCCCAATACCTGCTACTCCCGCCTACGCTCCTTGAGGCCAAGGACTGGCAACGCTTCTCATCTGGCCTGACTGTTCCCATCAACCTCTACCAGGCCTACAGGATGCTTGAGTGCGACCTCGACCATGCCCAGGCAATGCTCCATGCCTACTATGTCCGAGTTGAGGCCAACCGCCGGCACTTTCTAGTAGCTCAGCAGGCTCTTGCCACCTCCACCCTCCAGTTGAATGCTGTGGCCCATTTTGCCACCAAGTGCCACAGCACAATCCAATGGCAAGTCCGCAACCAGATCCCTGCCAACGTGTTCCTGCCTAAGCGTAGCCCTTTCCTTCCCGATGTTATACCATTGAAGACCTTTGATCTCTGACAGTGACCAGGAGATGGACTAGGGGGTGTGGCATGAGTATTTGCCTTCCTTGGACTCCATGTCATAGTATTATACTTTTCGTGTTACCATCATTTT
>QLOM01000899.1:11386-50602 GCA_003313785.1 Termitomyces sp. MG148
TTTTTTTTTTTTATTTTTTCTTGTAACTGTCAATACACAATGACATTCTCTTACCTGCCCCTTTGGTTATGCTCCATCTGTCCGTGTTTGTTCTGTTGTGTTAATGGTGCTCAGGTTCCATCATTGTGCTTTGTCCGATATAAATAAGAAAAAGAAATGTTTTGTTACTCTTGCATTACTCCATCCCTTGTGGGTTTCCATGCTACTTTTCAGTTTTTGTATTGTGTGTCCTGATTGTCATCATTGCCTCCTGTTGTCCTGTCCTCATTGTCCAGTAAGTTGGATTCTTTCAACTCATGCAACTATAGCTGTATCAATATCTAAGGAAGGCTGTGTCCAGTAGCTCGAGGCGCTCTCTTGGAAAGTACAGGATCAAGCAAAATGCCGCTACAGGTTGGTGTAGCACTGAACCATCCAGTTCACACAGAATATGTGTGTTGCCTTGGTTTCTGAAAATCACTACCAACGGCCCAAGATAGCACGGCTTCATTTTCCAATTATGCGTGACCTCTATCTGGGTGTTCCTCATTAGTACCAGTGCCCCTCTCTTGAAGTTAAAGTCCCTTATGGTTGCTGAATTATCTTGTTCAAAGCAGACCACGGCTTGCTGGCATGCGTCGAACACCGTACTATGTAATCGTTTGAGTTGCTTATAATGACGTTGCAAGTTGATTGCTTGTTGCACTATTAGGTCAGTTGCGGACAACATCAAGTCCGGCGGTGGCTGTAGGTACATGGCTTCAACAATATCTGTTGGAAGGAGCGGGTGTATTCTGGTAGTAGCATAGTAGGACAAGCAGCCCATCTGTTGTCGCACCATCATGTGTTCTGACCAAAATACCAAATATGCCGCCTCGCTCCTCCGGTTCTCGTCTCCATCAACGGCTTTGAAGAGCGCCTGTTGTACGTCAAAGTGAGGTCTTTCCACAATTCTGTTAGTCCGTTTGTTGTAGCCCAATATCCAAATGTGGTGCAGATTATACTTCTTTGCCAAGTACATGGCGGCTTTTACTATTGGCGTGCCATTATCCATTACTATCTTGTGCAGCGTTCCCCACTGACATATGATGTCCTTGAAGATCCAGTTGCTAATAGCTTCCGCATTCTCTTTTGCCAGCATGCGGAACTCTGGCCAGTGTGTTAAGGAGCAGTGTCCTTGGATTATATATCGGAAGCAACAGGACTTGGGCATAACCATTGTATCAATGTAAATCTTTCTGAACAAGGGAGCCGGGGTTACCACAGTTGGCAGTATCGATATTTTGGTGGTTTGCTGTACTTGACAGATGTAACACAATCACACGTACCATATTATGTTGGCCCGCACTTGTGGCCACCAAAATTGTTCCAATAGTGCTGCCCTAGTTGCATACATTCCCCTATGACCCAGATCATCATGCATAGCTCGTAATATCCAAACTCTGTTGCTGGAATCAATTACTAGCTTGTGCGCTCCAGAGTAATCCCGTCGCCAAAGCTTGCCGCCACTGATACGATGCTGTACAGCATTCAGAGACAGAATATGCACCAGAAGTCAAAATAAACATTTAATATACAGGCTGAAAACTGTAAGCCTCCTAGTAGCAGTCTCTACAAAGTATGTTTCCAAAAACACCTCAATAAATACACAGGAAGTACAGCAGAAGGACAAGGGATCAGCTCAGAGTCATTAAATCAATAATAGTCAGTCACTGTAATGGAGAAGAGAAGCATGAGGGCTGGCAGAGGCAACAAAATTGGGATCAGATTGTGATGATCTGTATCAAAGAAGCAGATCTACTACTACCTGATTTGGCATGGCTAAATGGAGGAAGAAGGAAGAAGCATGGAATGCAAGGAAGGAATAAAAGCGGAAAAAGAAAATTTATGAATGGAAGCCAGACAAAAGGGGCAGGAGCAAATGGGGCAGAGGCAAATGGGGAAGGAAAAGCTAAGAATAGCAAAGAAGAATGATGGTTTCTGGAACTGACTGGTGGCACCAAGACAATGGCCAAAAAGGAAATAGTGGAAGCAAATAGGATCAGTGGAAGTAGGAATGGAATGGTGGAAGATGAATAATGGCACCCAAAATAGAAAGAACAATTCAAATAATGGGTTGACAAATGGGCTTGGTAGTCAGGTGACAAGGTGGTCTGTGCACTGTAGGAAAAGTATAAATAGGCTAGGTAAATTAGAGAATAATCAGGCAATTAATAGGCAAAAGTTCGGTGGTTCCCAGGGAGTGAATCACTTAGGCTGGAGTTTGTTGAAAACCTCAGAGGCAATTAATAGGCAAAGGCTCAGTGGTTCCCAGGGAGTGAATCAATTAGGCTGGAGTTTGTTGAGAACCTCTACCTTTCAAAGTATTATATATTTTGAAAAGTAACCCTCAAAACACCAAGTTTATCATCAAGCAACAGTGTGGATTTGCAGTAACTTTCTAAGACTTCAAAAAAGCCCCAGAACTATCTGTAATACTCTAACCAAGTACTACACCGTTTCTGAAACTGTCTTGTCAATTAGAGCGTATGATATAATTTGTGCAGTATTGTCCTTGTGGTTGTGTTCAAGCGTCAGAGCTACATCTCCATGATCACTGTCAGGGGACTCCTCATTTCTCCCTTCTTTCACTCCTTATTCCTTCATTCTTCTCTATTTATTTCCTTATTTCTGCTGTTACTTTTTTACTTTACTGCTTCTATTCTTTCAGCACTATCTATTAGTACTATTCTCAGCTCTTGAGGTGCTCTGGTTCTTTAGTTATCATTCAAACAAGTGTAGCCGATGCTTTCAGAGGCTTAGTCATCTTGAGGCTAGCCTCCAAATTACTAAGCAAGTCACATGAGACACGTGCATGACCTCTGACAATGGCAATTTCCAAGTTTTTGATTATTTTCAGAGATTTTCCTTTTTTAGATTATAAATTTTATTGTAGCTTTTGTCATGCTATTGATACGGTGGCCTGCCATAACAGAACAATAAAACATGTAGCATTACAAGTGGTACAGGACAAAATACAAAGTATGTCTAAAATAAGGCTGAAAACCATAAGCCAGACATACCAAACAGCCAAAAACTGTAGGCTGTATGTACCATAATGTTCCACGCCTCCCGACAAGTCTGAAACTGGTCAAACAATGTCAAATGGTGTATAAATTGTCAAGTTATAAGCATATCTTTGAGTAATGCCAAAATAGTGATAGCCAAGGCTTCTATCAATCAATCATTGATGATCTGGAGTAAGATCTTGATGGGAATGATAAGTGAGATGTGGCTGTGTCAAAAGAAGCTGATTTGATCACAGAGAGATCCGAAATCAAAGATCTGGCTGAAAATAGCACAGCATTCGGCGGCCATCAAAATAGATTAGATTAATACTATCTAATCTTGGATCAAGATCCAAATACCAAAATCAGTCTAAATTAAGAATTGATGCAATGAATCAAAGATCCCGGATCACAATCCGCAATCAGCGCATCAGAACCATCAAACCTTTGTGACTTTCCTTCTCGGAGCTCTACAGCACTCAATTATAGTGCTATCCTGCCCCCCTGGGTACCTCTGGACTCCCCGGAACCATGCAAATACAACAGAAGGACTCTTAACGGGTCTCGGATGATAGAAACATGGAAACCAGAGGCTGAAAATAGCCTGAAACCGGCTGCCGGAGCAAAAACTTTCAATTCAGTAAATTTTATTGAATTGACCCCTGGCTGGCTCAATCTTAACCAGTGCCTAGACCAATGGGAGGTCTGTGGACATGCCAATCATGTGTGGTCCATGCGCAGGGAAAGGGGTATAAATAGAACAAAGAGGAGGGGATCCAGGCAAGGAAATACCTGTGCAGCTTGGGGTTTCCAGGGAGTGGACTACTTAGGCTAATCAGTAAAGTACTTCAGACCAGCTTTAATAAAGCTTATTGCCTACATTTGTGTGAATTAAGTTCGCTCAAATCAAAGCTTGAACTTTGTTAATCTAGTAAATAAACCATTTGTGTGGCTCGGGGTCCCCAGGGAGTGTGACTACTTAGGCCTATCATTTAGTTGACTTTACTAGGGTCGCTCTTTGGTATCTTTTTAGAGACTATTTATATTGTGAACTGCTTCGGTTCATTATAATCATAAAATAAAACTACAAAGACTATTACAACTTCATTACAAGTGTTAGTTTCTGTGTCATAGCTCCACAAAACTTGCAAAAGTAAAGTTTAGTTGTCTACACTGATTAGAGTCCCTCTGATTAGTTCAACAAACCCTACATTTTGCATCACTATACAGTTACTTCCCATGCTTCTGGAGCCTTGGAAGCGTCACTCCTGGCATAGGGAATCCCTAGACTTGTTCTCTTTGGATTTCCCTCTGCCAGGTGAGTAGTTGTGGTTGTATTACCTATATATACTTTGGATTTCCCTCTGCCAGCTGTGTGACTGAGCCATAGCCTCCAGAGGTCACCCTTACAATCACCGCCAATCACTTGCTCAATCCTGTCCAAAAACACTTATGTTCTTCAGTTTCTGTTGTTGCGTATTTTGGTGTGTGTTTCTTGTTTCGCAGGCTACCATGTGGGTAGGTTGGTATTGTGCGCATAGCACCGGAGTTGGGGTCGGTAATTGTGATTGACATGTTGTCAGCGCTATGGGTTTTTACCGTGCTCTTGGTTAACACGTCGAAGGGCTTTTTGAGCAAGACGTTGTAGGCCAGTTGCTGTATGACATGTATCTGTAAGAATAGAATTATATTGTCAAACACACACAGGACGTTGGTTGCCAAGCCTAGGGACGTGTTGATTGCCCCATTCGCACTTTGCATGTGCAACACAATTGAGGGATTGTACAAAATTTCGATGTGATTAGCCACATCTTCCAACATCAAAATTATTTGTGACTCGCTGTCGACTATGCATTTCACTTCTGCTTTTCATCCAATGAGTGCAGTTATGAACCTCAAGAAGTCGGTGCCCTTGGCCATGCAAAACTTCTTGGGAATGGCTCCCAACAGTAGTGACTTGAGGTAGTTCAGCACTGGGTCCAATGACGTCCGAGATGCATAGTTGATGGCTGCAGTTTTTTCTATATTCAGGAGGAACCACACCAACTTTCTGCTGCTATTGATCACTTCAATTAAGGGGAGAGAGGTCTCTCCTTCTTCGGTTATTTCCTTGATCTGCGCAGTATTGGTGGCTAAGATGTGCTTTGGGGTCACCGTGGCCCAGGCCAGATTACACACATCTGGTGCAATGCTGAGGACTTTGCCGACTGTCATTGTGATGTGTGCTTCCATCAACTAATTGAATACTGCTTTGGTATGTTCCACTGACTGGATAGGTACCTTGGCTTGGTAAGCTCCATCATTCCACTTGTCCGGTTTCCCCATGACTTTATCCGCTGGCGGGGCATATCACTTTGGCATGCCTGAGAAGGAGTGAAGTGGTGCCTTGGGGTCCTGTACTTCCATAACAGTAGATTTTTTTGCTGGCTGGCTAACTGATATCATTGGCACTGTTGGTGCTGTCTTGGCAGTGGTGATCAGCTGGTAATCAGTTAGGGCATGCTTAGCCTTAGGAACCTGGACTCCGTCCATGACCTGATGGCCGCATTTCCCCGCCTCCTGCAGCTCCAAGATTTCCAATTGTTCTTGTAGCATTGCGATCTGTTGGCTTATGTCTGTAGTAGCATTCACAAAGAGCACCAAGAGCTTCCGGGCTTGCAAAGCTGCTGGAGAGACTTCGAACACCAATTGCTGGATGTTGGCTTGTACCAGGTCCAGATTTGCGTTTGCCAAGAGCATACCAGTGGCTATATTGCCCAGGTTGCAGCGGTGATATTTGTCTATCCTGTCCTTGTAAAGGGGTTTGCTGGAGTTGTATGGGATAAATTCCTCCAATGGCAGGACCACCTTTCCTTCTGCATTCTGTCGGCACCACCCCCGCAGGATGTAATCTTCGAGGACATTGCATCTCCTCCTTACCATGGTATGCCCAATTTCTCCACAAGTGGCATCCATCCCCTAGAGGCAGTTGGCCCATTGGGTGATTGCCTCCTGGCCTGCTGCTCAGGACCGCCACCTTCTCTAGAGCAGCTGCTACGGCTAACTTTACTATATTGCTTAAGTCCTCTTTCTTGATGTACCCACTGTCGGCAGTGAGTGAGGCCCCAGAACTTCAAGCTTGTTGTACGTTGGGGGCTGAGAGCACACCTCCTGTATACTCTGCTGGCGCTGCGGGCGTTGGTGCTGAACTGGTGTTGGTACCGTGGAGGATCCACACACCAGCTTTGTAGACTTAGCCAACATTGTGGAGTTTGTTGGGATGGTGGTTGGAGTCCAATATTTCCAACCGCCTTGCTATTTTTGTTCAAAGGAACATTGGGAACCCTTGTTGGAAGTACCGCTTTTCTTTGTTTGCCGAAATCTTGTTGTGACTCTTTAACCCAGCTTCCAAAGCTCTCTACTCCTCTAAGACATCAAGAAACTTGTAGCACATATGTCAAAGCTTGTCCAGACCTCATATAGGAAAGAACCCAGGCAATTTTGAGAGTGTCAGAAGGAAAGGCTTCACCACTGAGCTGCAGATAGGTGATACATGACTGTAGAAATCACTTGCCCATGGCTCGGTCACCATTTAATGCATCTGGGAGTGCTGGACAAGGAATATTGGCATGAACAGGGAGAAAGGCCCCAGAGCAAGGGACTGAAGGGGTATCAGCCTTAACTGGAGGTGCCTGGGAAGGGGTAAGAGAGAGAGGGAGGCGCTAATAAGACTCCACTCAGACTCAGCACAGAAAGCTACATTTTAGCGACTCTCTTTAGCACTTACCAATGTTCTTTAGCACCTACCGACGTTTTTTAGCACTTATCAACGTTCTTTAGCACTTACCGACGTTCTCTAGCGCTTACCAACATTCTTTAGCACTTACCAATGTTCTCTAGCGCTTACTAACGTTCTCTAGCACCTACCAATGTTCTTTAGCGTTTACCAACGTTCCTTAGCGCTTACCAACGTTCTCTAGCACCTACCGGGATCAGTTTGAGAAGGAGTTTTGAACTGAGTCCTTTTCCTTGGACCCTGCTAAGGTGGCAGCTCTTACTCTCTGAGACTCTCATTGATATGGACAGGGAAAGTGTCAGGGGACTCCTCATTTCTCCCTTCTTCCACTCCTTATTCTTTCATTCTTCCTCTATTCATTTCCCTATTTCTGCTGTCACTCTTTTACTTTACTGCTTCTATTCTTTCAACACTATCTATTGGTACTATTCTCAGCCCTTGAGGTGCTCTGGTTCTTTAGTTATCATTCAAACAAGTGTAGCCAACGCTTCTAGAGGCTTAGTCATCTCGAGGCTAGCCTCCAAATTACTAAGCAAGTCACATGAGACATGTGCATGACCTCTGGCAATGGCAATTTCCGAGTTTTTGATTATTTTCGGAGATTTTCCTTTTTTAGATTATAAATTTTATTGTGGCTTTTGTCATGCTATACAGTTACTTCCCACGCTTCTGGAGCCTTGGAAGCGTCACTCCTGGCATAGGAAATCCCTAGACTTGTTCTCTTTGGATTTCACTCTGCCAGGTGAGTAGTTATTGTTGTATTACCTATATATATTTTGGATTTCCCTCTGCCAGCTGTATGACTGAGCCATAGCCTCCAGAGGTTGCCCTTACAGAAAGTGGACCCTAGATAAGTACATTGACCCCTTCCAAGCTCTTGTTGAGCAGGCCTGCTATCTGGATGGTCTTCAGCTCTGTTTCACCTTCCAAGATGGCCTCCTTGTAAGAGGAACGCTTGACGTCTGCAGAACTCCTTCCACAGAGTTGGCAATGCAAAGGGCAAGCAAAAGTCAAGCGAGCGCAGAGGCAGGCAAGAGTTGGGCAAGAAGCAAGCAAGGCTAACAGAGGGTCGGACGGCGCTAGATAAGCTTACAGTTGATTCAGTGGATAGGCCAGAAGAACACTGCTATTGTTCAGCCTGGGGATATTCTATTTCATAGGCTGCCTATATATACTACATTGGTGGCTGTGCTATTACTAATACTGTTTACTAATTGAGCCTCGGTATGTAAAGGAGTATGACTAACAATAATCATTGCTGAGTAAGGTCCGGGCATATGACTCATCAGGGCTAACTACTACAAGATGGAAGGAGAAAGGATGGGCTGAGTGGCTGGTCGGATCTGCTAGGAATAGGCATATCATCAGACTAAGCTTGGAATAGAGTTGGACACAGTCTAGAGACTGGTCCCCTAACACTCCTCCCCTCTTTCATGGATCAGATTGACAGTATGGCCAAAGGATGACTTGATAACACATGTATTGAGTTCTGGTATCAGGTAGCACATGACCAGTGGCAGCTCATGGAGTTAAGGCATGAGCTCCACCAAGGAACTACTTCTTGTTCTGCCTCACATGTATCTTTACCCACACATCTTCCCATTCTACATTCTCTTCCATTGTGTGCTCTGGCTCCAGCTCAGGTACCTGCGGCACGTCCTCTCCCTTTCCTTTGTTGTTGCTGTGGAAGGCCTGGTTACTTTGCTCGGTATTGCCCTCAGGAGTTGGAGGTACGCTATGTCTCAGCCTTAGAGCAGGAAGAGCTCCTTCTCCAGCTCCTGGCTGCTAGAAATGCTCAGAGGAACCCTTCTCCAGATGCACAGATTGAAGCAGAACCTTTGGATAAGTCCATGGGTCCTATGGAGGCTGTAGTAGAACCTTTGAATGAGTCCTTAAGTTTTACAGAAAAGGGTTTTCAGTAGGGCAACAGATGAGTTGTATGCCTCCGCCGCCTGGTGCTAGTCAGTTTGCATGCCTACCAGTAGAATCTTTCAATATATTGCCCTCTATCAATGATTCTCTGGCTGAAACTGTAAGCATCCCCTCCAACATACAAAATACCCCCTTGGTTAAGGCCTCAGCTGAGACCTCTTCTCCTCCTCCTTCTGTCCAATGCCCACATGTCCCAGCTTGGAAACGACGCCTCCCTTGCTGCTACGTTGTTGCTTCCACTCCTTCTTCTAACTCTTTGCGTCTAAATGTGGAGATTCAGACAACTGACACTCAGCAGACTCAGAGTGTCGTAGCTCTTCTGGACAGTGGTGCCACTGGACTCTTCCTTGATACTCACTATGTGGAACAACATCAACTCACTACATGGCCTCTCTCTTGTCCCATTCCAGTCTATAACATTGATGGTACACTCAACAAAGCTGGATCCATCCGCTCAGTAGTGGATTTAGTCCTTTGTTATCAGATTCATTCTGAGCATGCTGTTTTTGCGGTCACTAGCCTCGAAAAGCAGGACATGATACTTGGATTCTCCTGGCTACAAGACCACAACCCTGAAATTGACTGGGCCAAGGGTAAAGTGAGTATGAGCCAATGCCCTCAACGGTGTTCTACATGTGCCAAGGAGATTAGAAAGGAGCACAGAGCCTCAGTCTGTGAGAGCACTGCTCTACGTGCTTGCCGAGTTGGACACCTCCTCTTTGCAGACCTTGACCTACTGGATCCTTTCCTCTTGGCGTTCCCTTATAGAAAGGCCCTCTATGAGGATGTTCGAGGTGTGGTAAGTGAAGCCTAGATGGAAAATGGATGTGAGAGTGAATTTGTGTGTGCTCCTGACTCAGAGTCTCCAGACAAGGCCATTGAAACAGGTGATAGGATTTATGCAACTACGTTACAACCTTCCTCAACTGTGGCAGAGATTAGAGCTAGCCAAACTACTTCCCAGCGGCTAGCTCAGGCATTTGCTGCCAACTCTGCTCCTAAGTTGTTCCGGGATGCAGTTCCTCATCACCTGCAGGACTTTGAGGATGTTTTTTCTAAGGCATCATTTGACTCCCTGCCAGAGCACAAGCTGTGGGACCATGCTATTGAGCTTACATCCAATGCTGAGCCTTTCAGCTGCAAGGTCTATCCTCTCTCTCCCTGGGAACAGGATGAGCTTGATGCCTTCTTACAGGAGAATTTAGATTCTGGTTGTATCCATCCTTCAAAGTCTCCCATGGCCTCTCCAGTCTTCTTCATTAAGAAGAAGGATGGATTTCTATGTCTGGTTCAAGACTATCGAGTTTTGAATGCAATGACTGTAAAGAATTGCTACTCCTTACCACTCATTTTAGAGCTTGTCAACAACCTCCAAGGTGTGTGCTACTTCACCAAGTTGGATGTTTGCTGGGGCTAAAACAATGTGCGCATCAAAGAAGGTGACAAGTGGAAGGCAGCATTCCAAACAAATCGTAGACTCTTTGAACCTCTGGTGATGTTCTTTGGCCTTACTAATAGTCCAGCCACCTTCCAGACCATGATGAATGACATTTTCCAAGACCTCATAGCGGAGGGTGTTGTATGTGTATATCTTGATGATATCCTCATCTATACCAAGACTTTAGAGGAGCATTGTTGGATTACACGCATTGTGCTGAAACGTCTCCGCCAACACTAGCTCTATTTCAAGCCAGAGAAGTGTGAATTTGAGCAGACTAAGATTGAATACCTTGGACTGATCATTTCCCATGGAATGGCTGAGATGGACCCAGTCAAAGTAGCTGGTGTGGCAGAGTGGCCAGAGTCCAAGAACAAGAAGGAGGTTCAGGCCTTCCTGGGCTTCACCAACTTTTACCGGAGGTTCATTCAGGATTTCTCACACCATGCCTGGCCCCTCTTTGATCTCACTACTAAAGATACTCCTTGGCACTGGGATAAGGCACAGCAGACTGCCTTTGATGCCCTCAAACAGGCAGTCACTTCAAAGCCCATCCTCCTATTCTCAGATGATGACTCTCCCTTCTGAGTGGAAGCCAATAGCTCAGATTTTGCTACTAGAGCCGTCCTCTCTCAGCAGTCAAAGGAGGATGGTAAGTGGCATCCTGTGGCTTTCTACTTCAAGAATCTCAATGCAGTGGAGCGCAATTATGAGATCCATGACAAAGAGATGCTAGCTATCATTTGGTCATTTGAGGAGTGGTGACATTTCCTTGAAGGTGCTAGGCATAAATTTAAGGTGTGGACTGATCACAAGAACTTAGAGTACTTTTGGACGGCTAAGAAACTTAATCATTGATAGGCTTGATAGTCTTTGTATCTGGCCAACTTTGACTTTTCATTGCACCACAAACCTGGGCAAAGCATGAGCAAGCCAGATGCGCTTTCTAGGCGAGCTGATCATGGTTCTAGAACTAGTGACAATAACAATATTGTACTTCTAAAGCCAGAGCTCTTTGCTATCTGTACTCTAGAGGGTGTAGTTGGCCAGGGAGAAGAAGCAAGCACCCTTCAAGACATCTGCCAAGGTAACCGGGAGGGTGCTCAAGAAGATCTGGTAGCCAAGGCTGCTCTGGCCTTGCATGCTCAGAAGAAATCTGGAGTGAAGTCAGTTCACACTGATGAGTAGTCTTTGGAGAATAGTCTTTCATCTTCTGGGGGTGCATTTATGTACTCAATCTACCTGACCTCCAGAGGCAAATTATTGAGCAGCATCATGATCCCTGGATTGCAGGCCATCCTGGCAGATGGAAGACACTGGAACTGGTCTCTCAGAATTACTGGTGGCCTCAAATGTCACAGTATATTGGCTCTTATACTTCCACCTGTGACCTCTGCCTTTGGACTAAACCTTGTTGTCAGCCTCTCATGGGACAACTTCATCCTTTGCCTATTCCAGCTAAGCATTGGAGTGTGGCCTCAGTAGACTTCATTGTTGAGTTACCAGATACTCATAGATACGATGCAATCATGGTGGTAGTAGATCTCTGTGGCAAGTATGCCTCACTTCATTCCAACACACACCACTTGCTCTGCTATGGGAGCTGCTAACCTGTACCAGAAGCATGTCTGGAGACTCCATGGACTGTCCAATGCCTACGTCTCAAACCGCAGGCCTCAGTTTGTGGCAGAGTTTACTAGAGAACTATATTGTCTGCTCCATGTTAAACTCCACATCTCCACTGCCTATCACCCCCAGTCTGATGGCCAGACTGAGCATGTCAACTAAGAGCTGGAACAGTATCTTTGGCTTTTTTGCAATGAATGACAGGATGACTGGGATGACTTATTATCAGAGGCTGAGTTTCAATACAATAACCGTGTACATGCTGCCACTCCGATGTCTCCTTTCCTTCTGAACACTGGTCGACACTCTCGGATGGGATTTGAACCTCGTGGACAACCTTCAGACAGACTCCAGTCCCCAAGTACAAGCCTGAAGATCGAGTCTATTTGGATGCCTCTGACATTGCTACTACTCGACCTTCTCAGAAGCTCTCTCACCGTCGTCTAGAACCATTTTCTATAGTAAAGCAGGTAGGCCCACTAGCCTATCAACTCAAACTGTCTAGTGGAATGAGCCAACTCCATCTGGTCTTCAATGTGGTAAATGTCAGGGGACCAGTCTCCAGATCGCGTCCAACTCTATTCTGAGCTTAGTCCAACAATATGCCTATTCCTAGCAGATCCGACTGACCGCTCAGCCCACTCTTTTCCCTTCCGTCTTGTAGTAGTCAGCCTTGATGAGTCATATGCCCGGACCTTACTCAGCATCAATTATTGTTAGTCATACTCCTTTACATACCGGGGCCCAATTAGTAAACAGTATTAGTAATAGCATAGCCACTGATGTAGTATATATAAGCAGCCTGTGGAATAGAATACTCCCAGGCTAAACAATAGCAGTGTTCTTCTGGCCTATCTACTGAACCAACCGTAAGCTTGTCTAGTGTTGTCTGACTCTCTGTTAGCCTTGCTTGCCTCTTGCCTGACTCTTGCCCGCCTCTGCGCTTGCTTGAATCTTGCCTGCCCCTTGCATTGCCGACTCTGTGGAAGGAGTTCCGCAGACGTCAAGCCTTGCCCTTACAGGTTGTTCAGCCTCCTACACTGTCTGCCCTCTTAGCCCACAGTATCCAACTCTATTCCCTACTATGTCTTCTGACTCTTGGTCTCCCTCTACCCCTACAACTCGCACTCCTACAGTGGCACCCTCTGCTTGCCCTTACGCCCTGGCCTCTGGTACACCTCCTATTCCTGGAACGGGCTCTGCCGAGACGCCTCACTGGACCGCCAACTGGTTCTCTATGATGCAGCAGATGGAGCTAACACTTGCTGCCCTCGAACGCAGACTAGCCACTCTAGAGAATGGACATGTGGTCACCGCCGCCCAAACCGCCAACAAGTGTAGTAATGCTCCAATTGCCCATTGCTTTGCTCCTCCTGGCTGCCCTAAGTCCTCTGAGTCCTCCAAAACTTCTACTGCGCCCCTCTCTTGTAATCCCTAACGGGTCCCGTGCTCTACTTCTAATACTCCTCTGGCCATCCTTCTTGCTCGGGATTTTCCTCCTATCAACGATAAAGTTCCTTGTTACAAATATGCTCTGGAGCTCCCCGACTCTCTAGTTGTGCACGTTGTTGGACATCAGAGGCAGGGCCTTAAACAAGCCCATGACCTGTCCGGCTCTCGGTTGGCCGTCTTCATGGTTGGTCCAGCTGGTGGTGAAGGCCAACATTTTGTTACTATCCAGGACACTGACCAGCAGATTGGTAAAGCCCTTGTTGTTTTTGAAAAGCGCATTGCTAAAAAGCGCATGCATGCACCGTGGAAGCAGCGATCTGGCAATGCTGCACCGGCAGTTGCTGCGCTGGCCCCTTCTAGGCAACCCGCCTTGTCCACCCCAAAACCCTCTACTCAGTCTGCACCACCTCCTCCTCCTATGGCTTTTATGCATGACTCTACCACGGACTTCCAAGAACCCGGTGATTGAGATGATCCATCTTTTATGCCCATCTTGGTAGCACTTTCACTGCTTGCTGGCTCACTTATGGCCCTCTCTACTCCGACCCCAGCTCTGTCGTCCCCCATGGTCATCAACTACGCCTTTGGGCATTATGCTTGGAGCACTTCTGAGGCACTTCTGCATGGCACTAACACTGCTTGACGCTCTTGCCCGACCCAGAGAAGGTAAACACTGTTTGTCGAGGCAATGAACCTAAAGGAGGGGCTGATGTCAGGGGACCACTCATCAAGGCTGACTACTACAAGATGGAAGGGGAAAGGGTGGGCCAAGCGGCCGGTCGGATTTGCTAGGAATAGGCATATCATTGGACTAAGCTCAGAATAAGGTTGGACACGGTCCGGAGACTCATGTGCCTGGACCTTACTTAGCATCAATTATTGTTAGTCATACTCCTTTACATACCGGGGCCCAATTAGTAAACAGTATTAGTAATAGCACAGCCACTGATGTAGTATATATAAGCAGCCTGTGGGATAGAATACCCCTAGGCTGAACAATAGCAGTGTTCTTCTGGCCTATTCACTGAACCGACCGTAAGCTTATCTAGTGTCGTCCGACCTTCTGTTAGCCTTGCTTGCCTCTTGCCTGATTCTTGCCCACCTCTGCACTCGCTTGACTCTCGCCTGCCCCTTGCATTGCCGACTCTGTGGAAGGAGTTCTGCAGACGTCAAGCCTTGCCCTTATAGTAAAGCTCTCTCCTGCACTAGATGATCCAATTCCAGACCGACATCCACAGCCACCACCACCTCCAGTTCTGATAGACAACCAAGAAGAGTATGAAGTGGAACAGATCCTAGACAGCCAACTCTTCTATCAACAGCACCCCAAGGTTCTCCAGGCAATTAGAAGCATCTACTTCCTTTCCAAGGTCAATCAGGCTATCTAGAATTACTTTTACCCAGCACGTCAAGATGCCGCACTCTAGAGGGGGAGTGATGTTAGAGGACTCCTCATCTCTTTTCTTTTTTTGTCCTTTATTTCCTTTTCTATCCTTCTTTTCCTTTCTTGTCTATCTTTTTACTTTTAGTATAGTTCTCCCTTACCTTCTTTTACTGGTTCTGTCTGCTTTAGCTTACCTAATAAGCTGCATATGACCCGGTAACTACCAAGTCACATGCCAAGCTGCATGTGATCCAGTAACTACCGAGTCACATGCCATATCCAAGTTTTTCACTATTTAGATTAAGATTAGCTACCTTGTTGATCTGTATAGTTGTTCTCCATGCTTCTGAAGCCTCAGAAGCATCAGTCCTGGCATAGGGGATCCTTAGACTTGTTCTCTTTGGATTTTCCTCTGCCAAGTGAGTAGTCATTGTAGTGTTACCTATGCATTTTCTAATATACTTTGGATTTTCCTTTGCCAGCTGTGTGACTGAGCCATAGCCTCCAGAGGTCACCCTTACACTAACACTTGTAGTGAAGTTGTAATGGTTTTTGTAGTTTTATTTTATTATTATAATGAACCAAGGCAGTTCACAATATAAATGGTCTCTGAAAAGATACCAAAAAGCAACCCTAGTGAAGTCAACTAAATGATAGGCTTAAGCAGTCCACTCTCTAGAGACCCTGAGCCACACAAATGGTTTATTCAATAGATTAACAAAGTTATGCTTAGTTTGAGTGAACTTAGTTCACACAAATATAGGCAATAAACTATTAAAGCTGGTCTGAAGTACTCTAACTAGTTAGCCTAAGTAGTCCACTCCTTGGGAACTCTGAGCTGCACAGGTATTTTCTTGGCTGGGTCCCTCTTTTCTTCCTCTATTTATATTTCTTCAAATGCGCACAGACTATGTGTGATTTGCATATCAGTGGGCTTCCTATTGGTCCAGGTATAGGCTAAAGTTAAAACAGGACATGGTCCTGAGATTCATCTGGCTCCAGAAGCACAAACCAAAGATCAATTGGGCTAAGAGAGAGGTAAGTATGAGTTTGTGCCCACAATGTTGTGCTACCTGCACAAAGGAGTCTCAAAAGGAGTGGCACACTGTTATGTGGAAACATGCAGCTATCTGGGCATGTCAAGTAGAACACCTTCTCTTTGCAGATCTTAACCTGTTGAATCCTCTACCTCTGGTGTTCTCTCCTAAAGAGGCTCTCTATGAGGACAACAGGCATAGTGGAGAGAAACCCATACACAAAGAGGGTCAAGAGAGAGTGTGTAATGGACCTTGGCTATTCAAAAAGTAATTAATAAATATTCTTTTATTAATTTTAAAATATAATATATTATTGTATGGTTGCCTTACATAAGGCAGCCAATTTTACTGTCATACATTCTGTGAAGGTGTGACAATATACTTAGGTTTATAAGTCTACACATAGCATTCGTGAGTTGGGTGATAGCCGGTCAAGCCTTTATTGCTTGTCAACTTAGGGGGGGGGGGTTCCTGCACTAAGAATGTGAACCCCAGAGCAGGAAAAATGAAATGTGTAGACTACAATGCAGAAAAATGAAAACTAGAATAACAAACAAATGAACTAGACTCATGAGTATATAAGACATTAATCCACAATTAGTATTATCATTTTATGAAATTTTTTAATATGGTATGGGTGGGCAGGCAAAATTTGACAATGAACTGCTCAAGCCATGCATGTTTCCCTCCATGCACTGGTGATAGTTGAGAAACAGCAGTTTGTTGTCACACTCATGTTATGCATCAAAACACCTCCTTCTATGCCTCCTTCTGGTGGAATTCTCTTTTGTTCCGTGAAAGTGTAACAATATACTTAGGTTTATAAGTCTACACATGGCATTCATGAGTTGGGTGATAGCCGGTTGAGCCCCTATTGCCTATTGACTAAGGGGGGGATTTTTCCTGCGCTGAGAATGCAAACCCTATTCCTTAGGCACCAGAGGCAAAGAAAGGCAAGGAAACCCCCAACTGCAAGTGTTTATTTAACAAATCTTGATAGAACAGGCCTCAAAAGTTCTATGTACAAGGGTGCAATGAGCTTCAGTGACCTCCAATACCTCAAAAATGACTCTGATTTCCATCTACTCAACATTTTAACAATATCTGATGGGACCCTCACTGGACCCTCACCAGCAAGAGAGTTGTTATACCTCCTATACAAAAACAATGACTAGAAATCTCTGGCAAATGTGACCTTCTAAGAATATTGTTAACTTTCAACAAGAGCTTACAAGTTACTAGTGCTATACAAGCTGTTACAGGACCTTTATACATAGCAATTGGTTCATGTTGATGAACATTGTTCACTCTAGCATGCACCGCCAAAGCCTCAAGTGGGTTCAAACCATTTCTTTGTCAAGTAACAACAACCATTTCACCTTTTGTATGGTTGCATTTTGTGCAAGGCAAATGTAACATGCATGACCCTGATTCTATTGGTCAACCTAAGTGACCCCAGGAAGGCACCCAATTGGGCTGGAAGTCCTTTTGCTGAGGGGGCAGAAATTTGCCCAACCAAATTTGTGACCAGAATGTGGTTAGAATCATGGCCCAGATGCATGTGTCAAATGGAGTGGTGAGGTTCAGATCAGTGTGAATAACTTCCAACATCTGAGGCACAGGAGGTTGCTCAGTTTTGAATGACTCTGGAGGTCATAGGTTTTCAGATCCTTTCAGAGTGTACTTCAACCTCAAGGAGAATTTCCAAGAATGTCCATTTTGTATGTGCTAAGCACAGACACCCAAAATCCTGTTGGAAATTGTGCTATCTGCAAGGGGTCCAGCCATGGATGCAGCATATAAGCACAGGATATTTTCTGGAGCTGAATTGCAGTTTCAAGTGGAATGTTTTGTGTTCTGCAAAATTTGAGGTAAAGTTTCATTGCAAAGGTATATTTGAATGATGTTGAATCAGCTCAGGCATTTCTGATTACTCTGTCCACCATCAGTCTGTCTTCTTCTGACAAGTCATATAATTGCAAGTGTAGCTTTATGTCTGCCTCCATAGGAATCAAGGTTTTTTCCTGTTGTTGAAGTACCTTACATGTCTAGCAGAGGTCAATGTGTCAATGAGGCTTTGCATGCATGTGCCAAAGATTGATGTGTGCACTATGTGGCATCTATATAGAATGGCATGAAGCCTGGGAATCTGATCCTAAACTTTCCCAGCTTTTAGAATGCGATGACTTACTGACATAAAATTTGTCAGAATTGATGAAAATTATGTTACAAGCTGGGTTTGAACCTTTGAGCTGAGTTTTTTGTGCATGTGAAGCTGGGTTTAAACTTTCAAGCTGAGTTTTGTATCCATGTTTTTTGTGCTACATTCTGTCCTACAGGCATGGATAGGTACCATAGACTACTTTAAATACATTAGATACATAAAAGGCAACTTTTGATCACAATTGGACATGTGTGCAAGGTCTGAATGTGTGGCAAAGGCCAAACGCAATTTAGTAGACACTGTTTTTCACGCCTCAGGTGTTTCATGATGTAATATGACTAAATATATCAAGATTTTGTCAATGTGAAAAGAAGACCACACAACAAAGTAAGTGTCGATCTATTGATTTATTGATCAATAACTAATAAACATTGTATTATTAGCAATACAACTACACAACCAAGTATGTATTGGCCTATATATTGATTGATCAATGCTAACAAACATTGAATTCAGCTCAGTAGTGAAACTTTAACAAGATTAAGCTATTGATATACTGAATATTTCATCATGTAAGTGACTTTTCAAAGGATTTAAGCTATTAAAATGCTCAAAAATTGATACCTCAGGCAATCTTCAACTACCCCTTCTAATAGTGATCCACCCAGGACTCCTGAGAGTCAAAGGCAACAAACTAGGGCTCAAAGTAGACTTCAGCAGTTGCAGATGACTGATCCTGATGATTGTCGTGCAAATAGAAGTATTAGATCTTTGCATAGAGTGATTGTGCCACTACTTCAGTTTGAATCTTTTGGAGGTATTGAATCAGAGGGTATGAGACCAAGGGATATTGAATCAGGGGGCATGAGACCTGGGAGTATTGAATCAGAGGGTATGAGACCAGGGGGTATTGAATCAAGGGGCATGAGACCTGGAGGTATTGAATCAGAGGGTATGAGACCTGGGAGAATGGAATCTGGAGGCACAAGATCTGGGGGTATGGGATCTGGAAGTATGAGACTTGGGGGTGATAATCAATGTTTGGCAACTGCTTCTGGCCCTGCTATTGGACAGCCTACAGCTGTTAATGATCCATTTTCTATGGTTATTCCTCAAACCCATTTACCTGAAGGATGGGATGCTCCTTTACTACATCCTATGCCTAGAATAGTGCCACCTCTTCCTGCTCCTGCACATAGAAGAAGACCAGTCATTCAACCTATCATTGCTCAATCTACTGCTGCTGCTCAACCTACTGTTGCCCAGCCTATTGTGGTCATTCCAGAAACTCATTTGCCTGAAGGATGGGATGCTCCATTACAAAATCCAATACCTAGAGTGGTGCCTCCTCTACCTCCTCCACTCAGAAGAGCTAATAGATTGAGACAAGTCAATCAGCCTATTGTTGCTCAACCTGCACCTGCTCCTGTTGCATCCACTGCTGTACCAAGGCCACTGGCTGGTGGTCCATTGCATAACATTTCCAGTGGACATGCTGATCCTGCTTTGAATAATCTTACAAGAGAAGACATTGCTCACAGAAAAAGGATGGCTAATCATGAGGCAATGCAGCAACAAGCACTTGCTCTATTGCAGGAGCAACAGAGAATCAGGCATAATGCTATGGCTGAAGAACAGGCAAGGCAAAGAGCATTACAACACAGGCAACAAGCATTAGCTGTTTTACAACAACAGCAAAGGGTGAGGGAAGAAGCTAGAGAAAGGGAAGAGCTAGAGAGGATGAGGCAAGAGGAAATACAAAGACAACAGGAGGAGCAATTCAGACCAGAGGTCAGACAAAGACAATTTTTTCAAGAGTTATTTTAACTGACAAAGTTTGATAGCATAATGATCTGGATCCTGAACATAGACCTTTGAATGAAGCTAGGGCTCAAAGGATCCTACAAGGCTGGAAACAGGAACATGCAGCTGATCTGGAAGTGGACTTTAATGGTTTAGCTCCTCAGGATAACATGCCTCCTCAGGATGACTTGGAGGACATTAATGCAGGATTGGATCAAATAGTGCTAAATCCTTTGGAGCATTTTGAGGACCCAATCAACAATGATGAGGAGGATCCAGGACAACTGGCTGATCATGATCCTGCTGGACATATACCTGAAGAAGAACCAGAACTTCTTCCTCAAGAACTAGGACCTCCCCTTCATCTTCCAGAACCTCCTCTTCAGCAGCCTATTGTACCTATTGGCCATGCTCAACACCAAAATGCTCTTCCAAGAGCAAGACAGCCATATTTAATTGAACCTCAACTACATCATCTTGGTCCAATGGATGTTATATGTCAATACTGCCAGGCTTTACATTGGGATTCTGAAAAGCTTAGCAGGTCTACTGCAAATCAACCAAAGTTTGGCATGTGCTGCTTGCAAGGCCAGGTGGATTTGCCCAGACTTCAAGATGCTCCACCAGAACTCTTGAATCTGCTCCATGGCCATCATCCCCTCTCTGATTCCTTCAAAACACACATTAGGCAATATAATGCAGCCTTTGCATTCACTTCTTTGGGGGTTAAAATTGACCATGCTATCACAAATACTCCAGGACCTTACAGCTTCAGGATCAATAGAGAGCTTCATCATCTGACAGGTGCCTTGCTTCCAGCTGAAGGGAATCATCCTATATATGCCCAACTATACTTCTATGATCACAATCAGCAACTGGCCTTTTGTCAAGAAAACAACTCTGGATTGGATCCTCAAATAATGGCCTCTTTACAAGACATGCTTAGGAGAGTCAATCCTTATATTGACTTATACAAGCAAGCAAAGCAGATCATGACAGAGGTTCCAGAAGGTCAACCACAAAGGCTTTTTGTCAAACTAAGAGCTGATTTTGGAGATCATCGGTGCTATAATGACTCCAATGAGCAAGAAGGGGTTGCTGCTATTATTCCTGGAGATGGCTCCAAGGAAAGATCTGATGATCATGATGTAGTCTTGCACTTGCATGGAGGCCAATTGAAGCGGATCAGCCATTTGCATGCATGTTATACTCCATTGCACTATACCATCATCTTTTTTACTAGAAAATATGGATTTTGCTTGAACATTCCATCTAGAGAGGGACCGGAAGGGCAGCAAAGGACCAAAAAGGTCACTGAAACTGCCTTTTTTTTTTTTTTTTTTTTTTAATTCCATTTACACCCATTGGAGCAGCGCCCTATGTCGGGTGGTCTCTGCTTGACTATACACAACAAAGTGTCTACTTTCTACTGTTCCTATTCCTTGTAATGAGATTTGATGCACCTGGGATTGGGTTCGAGACTGTATTATGCCTGCTGTGGGTGGGGTTGTCTAAGTATTAGAAGTGATTAGTGTGATAAATATAGGCGCTATCCCTCTCCTCTGTTTGTCAGCTTGTGTTTCTCTGCTTGTGTTTCTTTCTTGTTGCAGGTCGCTCTCCTTCAATCTCCTCGGACATGGCCAGGTCTCTGTAGGACCTCTCAAATCAACGCGTCGCGTGAATGTATTGGAACAGTGTCTTCACCATTGTTGGGTCTCCCAGGAGCTTGCTTAAGGCCCCTAGTCCCAGGTGTGTCGCTCGTCAAAGGATGATTCTCTGCGCTTTGAAAGCTCTGCACTCTAGTAGGTAGTGCTTGACGGTTTCAGGGGCTTTGCTGCACATCGAGCAGAAGGGGGATTCAGATTTCTGGATGCGGTGGAGGAAGTTGTTTAGTGGGCAGTGTCCTGTTCGCAGCTAGACCAGGATTGCTGCCTGCTTGCGTAGCATCTGCGACAGAGTGTCAACTATGGTTTTTGTCTCTGGCATTTCTGGGTCTATTGCTTTTATGCGGTCAAATTTTGGTGACTGTGAGATTCTGTTCTCTGCTTTGCACCGCCACTCCTTCTTGTGTTGTGCGAGGATCGCTGCTTTTGACTTGGGTAAAGGCTTCTGCAGGAAAGTCAACCGCTCCAGCTTGGTCTCCATGACTGAAACTGCCTACTATGCATACCAACTTCAATGAAGAAGTCTAGAAGAAAATGCTGCTTTACTCTAGAGTGGCAGATTGTTTCAGCAATATGTTGTGGATGCATGGGCTTTGATTGAACAGTCAAAGCTCAATTGGGTTTGGAAAAATCAACACAAAATTAGAGCTGAAATCTATCAAGGAGTAGTTGATGCTGCTGTTGGAGATGAAGAAATATGTCCTCAGAACTATGGTCACTGTCTTATTCTTTCTGCCACTCATACTGGAAGTGAACAATGATGACGCCCGAAAGTTGCTATGCACTGTCCTGGTAGACGGTAAACTTAGCACCTCAAGTATGAGTAGCGTTGGGCAGTCGCTAGTGTTTTGAGAGAGTCCCGGGCAGGGTCCCAAAAGCCTAGTTTATTTAGTGGGATTTGAACGTTAACGAAATAAACTGGGTGCTTAGCGATCTAAGCCAAAAGCCTGCAAGGCACTAGTTTGCTAGAAGTCGGTAAGAGCTCCTAGTGACGTAAACGTTGGCGATAATGTGCCTGTATGGCACCGTAATACAAAAGTCGGTAGTCGCTGCTGGCAAGATAAAGTCAGCAAAACTGATTCACTTAGCGACTCTGAGGACTTAGAATGCGCTGAAATGAAATCTGAACTGTGGAGCGTATGATTTTATGATGCTAAGACAAAATATGTACAGTATCTATAGGCGCTAGGCTGCCATGGCAATTAAACTAAAAAGTTGCTAATTAAATCAATCACTAAATGGAAACAAATTATAATGGAACGTGAAAAGTTGCTAAGCAATGGCGTCTGTCAAGTCGGCAAGTTTAACTTAACATTTTAGCAGTGAAAAAGGCCAAATGCACAGGGACTGTCACTAAGGTCTGAAATCATCAAGGGGGCCTGTCTTGCATAGGTCGCTAAGCGTCGGATCAACTGCAAGCGTTGCTAAGGTCTGAAACCATCAAGGGGGCCTGTCTCGCATAGGTTGCTAAGCGTCGGATCAACTGCAAGCATCGCTAAGGTCCGAAACCATCAAGGGGGCCTGGCCAGAGCTTTTGAGAAGTACTGCATCTCTATCAGGGGCCTGAAGGGGGCCGGTGCTGAGGTCAGGTGAATAGCAGGTGATTACCAAGTCATGTGGTTGCTAAGCCTTGTGATCCTCTGCATTGCGTCCTGTAGCCTGAGTTTGATCCCTGCTAGCTGTAAAACATAAATCGCTAAAAATAGTGCTAGTGCACTGAGCCCTGCCCGAGTCTTATCAACGACACATGCAGCAGTTGTTTCAGGATTCTATGGCTATATACAGGCATTTTTGAAAGCCTGATATCTTTCTGACTATGACTGCCAATCCAAAGTGGTCTGAAATTGAAGATGCTCTTTTGAAAGAGCCTAGAGTCAATGGAAAAGTGCAAACAGCTTCTGATCGACCAGATATTGTTGCCAGAGTCTTTGAGCAGAAGAAGAGTTCTCTTTTGAAGGAAATCAAGCAGGGTATCTTTGGCAGATATGTGGCTCATGTTCATACTACTGAATTCCAAAAAAGAGGACTGCCACACATGCACATCTTGATCTTCCTCCATCATGATGACAAGATCCAAGATCCAGCTCATGTGGATAGCATTGTTTCTGCTCAAATTCCAGACCCAGTAACTCAGCCTCAGTTGTATCAGGTATTATTTCTGCTTAAATCATTTATTCAGTTGCTTATTGTTATTTGTATCAGGTGGTTACTACTAATATAGTTCATGGCCCATGTGGAAATGATCGTCTCAATGCAAAATGCATGGTAGATAGCAAATGTTCCAAGAGGTATCCCAAAGAATTTTGGGAGACCACTTTATATGGTGATGATGGCTATCCTCAATATGCCAGACCTGACAATGGGCGCTTTTTTGAAAAGCATGGTCATCGTTATAACAATCGGAATGTTGTGCCATACAATCCTTATTTCTCAGCCAAATATCGGTGCCACATCAATGTGGAGATCTGTGCCTCAGTAGAGGCCATCAAGTACATTCACAAGTACATCTACAAAGGCCATGATTGAACCACATTGGAAATTTCCAGGGATGAAAGGGATGAAATCAAGGAACACTTGGATTCTAGATATGTCTCTGCACCTGAAGCCTGCTGGCACATCTTTGAATTCAACATGCATGCTGAAGATCCTACTGTATACCGCTTGCCTGTGCATTTGGAAGGCCAGCATGAGGTCTATTATGAAGATGATGAACCTTTGGAGCAGGTGGCTGCTAGGCCCAATTTGGAGAAAACCCAACTCACTGCTTGGTTTGAAGCTAATGTCAAGTTTCCCAACAACAACACCACTTATCAGAATTTTCCAACCAAATTTGTCTATCAAAAATTCAACTCTATAAAGGCTTGGAAGAGGAGAAACAGGGAAACAGCCATTGGAAGGATGTACTTTGCTTCACCCAGGCAGGGGAAAAGGTTTTACCTCAGGATGCTCTTGACAGTTGTGACCAATGCAACATCATGGGCTGATCTCAAGACAGTTAATGGACAGATCTATCCCACTTACAAAGAGGCATGCAAGGCTCTTGGTCTCTTGGAGGATGATGCAGAATGGAGGCAATGTCTCAGTGAAGTTGCTCCAATGCAACCAGGATCAGCTCTCAGACAGCTCTTCTGCACTATTCTGCTCTACTGTGCTCCTACCACTCCTGAGGCTCTATAGAATGACTTCAAGCAATACATTTGTGATGACCTTTGATGCAGATTGGCACATATAAGGCAGTACAGAGAAAGGGTCTTTGCAGATGAAGAAATCTATGACTATGGCCTCTATCTCATCAATGAGACCTTGATCTCTTCTGGCAAAACCCTTCATGACTTTCCCAATATGCCAGAACCTCAACAAGATTGGAATGTAGTCCCAGGTATGTGGTTTTCAGATAGAGAATGGACTTATACTGATTAAACACTTTTAGGAAATAGAATTTTGCAGGATGAAACAGATTATGATGGAGGAGTTGAAAAGAAGGGTGGATGAAAACAAGACAAAGTTCAATCCTGAACAGCTGGAGACTTTCAATGCTGTCATGGACTCTGAACAACAATTTGGGCAGGATAATATTCATTCACAGTGCAGGTGGATGTGGAAAGACCTTTGTCTGCAACACTCTGGCTTCTGCTGTTTGTTCCAATGGAGATGTTGCATTATGTGTAGCATCATCTGGGATTGCTGCTTTGTTATTGGAGGGTGGTAGAACTGCCCATTCAAGGTTCAAGATCCCCATTCCTGCTCTAGACACATCCATTGCCAATATCAGAAGAGGCACCCAGTTATCCCAGCTCTTACAATACACCAAAGTTGTCATCTGGGATGAAGTCCCAATGCAGCACAAAAATGCCATTGACTCTGTGGATCATGCTTTCAGAGATGTGTTGGACAAAGACATTCCTTTTGGTGGAATCACTGTGGTATTTGGAGGGGATTTTTGTCAAACCCTTCCAATCATTCCAAGAGGACTCAGACAGCAGATCATTGCTGCCTCACTTAAAAAAGGGAGGCTTTGGGATCACATTCAAGTTCATTACTTGGCTCAGAACATGAGATTGGAGCAGACCCCTGACAACATTGCTCATGCAGCATGGTTACTGGAGGTTGGTGCTGAAAGAGGCCTGGGACCTGGGGAAATACTTCAACTTCCTGCCACCATGATCTGTCAAGACAGTTCTATTGCTGGATTGATTTCTTCCACTTATCCCAATATTGATCATCCTCAAAATGATCAGTATTACCTGGACAGGAGCATTCTCTCTGGCAAGAACTCTGATATAGACGATATCAATTCAGAAGTTCTGCAGAGATTTCCAGGAGAAGAAAAGATCTTGCAGAGTGCAGACTCTGTTCTGTCAGATGATGGGAATGCCAATGACCTTGCAATGTATCCTATGGAATATCTCAACTCTTTGAGAGCCAGTGGATTGCCTTTGGCCAAATTGGCTTTGAAGATTGGTGTTCCTGTCATGCTGCTCAAAAATCTTAATCCAACCAAAGGGCTTTGCAATGGGACAAGAATGATTGTCACCCAAATCAGAACCAGAGTCCTCAAGTGTTGCCTTATTAGTGGAGATACCAAGTTTGCAGGTTCTACTGTTTTCATTCCAAGAATCAATCTTGATGCCTCTGAGGAGGATTTGCCAATTCCACTGCGCAGGAGACAGTTTCCAGTTCGACTCTGCTTTACTATGACTATAAACAAGTCTCAAGGGCAATCAGTCAAACATGTTGGATTGGATTTTAGGTCACCTGTGTTCTCTCATGGACAACTTTATGTAGCCCTTTCTAGATGCACATCAGGGAACAGGATCAAAGTGATTTTGTTGCCAGACAATACAACTCATACAACTTCCAATATTATATATCAAGAAATCTTGAATGGTTTACAGCTGTAGATAGAATTTGTTACATGTATATCATCTTTGGTAGTGTATATTTGAATGATAAATATTGTAGTCATCTTAAAACACAAGTATAAGAGTCAATGATGTCAAGACAAGTAAAACAGAAGACAGTGACTTTAGGGCAGGCTTTCAAGGCTTTGACTGAACAAATTGAGATTGAGGTCAGATTTAAGCCTTGAATTGGCTCTACAAGGCCTTAACCAAACAAAGTGAGGTTGAGGCTGGATTTAAGCATTGAATTGGCCCTACAAGGCCTTAACTGAACAAAGTGAGGTTGAGGCTAGATTGAAGCCTTGAATAGTTGTACATATGTGAAGCCATAACTAAACAAAGTGAGGTTGTGGTGGAAACTGAGTAATTGTACATATGTGGAGCCATAATCAAATGCAGTGAGGTTATGATGGAGATTGAGTTTGGGGAGTTTGGGAGCAAAGCCTCCAACAAGCTACGCAAGGCCCATTCCAAAGGCATGGGTTGCATAGCTTGTCTCTGTAACATTATTATGTGAAAGCTGCTTAGAGGTGGAAAAGGCCAAATGCAATTTAGTGGACACTGTTTTTCACACCTTGGGTGTTTCATGATGTAATATATCAAGATTTCATCAATGTGGAAAGAAGACTACACAACAAAGTAATTGTCAATCTATTGATTGATTGATTAATGCTAATAAACATTGTACTAATGTTTGTTAGCAATACAACTATATACCAAAGTCAGTGTCAGTCTATTGATCAATGCTAATAAACATTGTATTGATATTTGTTAGCAACACAACTACACAACAAAGTATGTATTGTTGTATGTATTGATTGATCAATGTTAACAAAGCTTGAATTCAGCTTATTAGTTATACTTTGACAACTTTAAGCTGCTAATCAACCAGATAACTCATCATCTAAGTGACTTTTAATGTTTTTAACTTATTATAACATACTAAATAGCTATAACTCAGGCAATCTTCAACTACTCCTTCTGAAAATCAACCACTTACTGCATACTGTGGTTGTGCCACCACTTCAGTTTGAATCTGGAAGTGTAGAATCTAGGGGCATGAGCCCTGGGGTGGTGGAATCTGGGGGTATGAGACCTGGGGGCATAATGGAATTTGGGGGCATAAGACCTGGAGGTAATAACCAATCTTTGGCAACTGCTTCTAGCTCTTCTATGAGACAGTCTGCAGCTGCTAATGATCCATTTTCTATGGTTATTCCTGAAACTCATTTGCCTGAGGGATGGAATGCTCCATTACAAAATCCAATACCTAGAATGGTGCCTTCTCTTCCTGCTCCTGCATATAGAGGGAGACCAGCTGCTCAACCTACTGTAATTCCTAAAACTCATTTGCAGCAACAGGCACTTGCTCTATTGCAGGAGCAACAGAGAATCAGGCATAATGCTATGGCTGAAGAACAAGCAAGGCAAAGAGCATTACAAGACAGACAACAAGCATTAGCTGTTTTACAACAACAGCAAAGGTTGAGGGAAGAAGCTAGAAAAAGGAAAGAGCTAGAAAGGGTGAGGCAAGAGGAAATACAAAGACAACAAGAGGAGCAACTCAGACCAGAGATCAGGCAGAAACAATTATAAAAGAGTATCTTGACTGACTAAGTTTAGCAGCATAATGATCTGGATCCTGAACATAGACAAGCTAGGCCAAAGGATCTTACAAGGCTGGGAACAGGAACATGCAGCTGATCTGGATGTGGACTTTCCTCAAGATAATGTGCCTGCTCAGGATGACTTGGAGAATCTTAATGCAGCATTTGATCAGATGATGCAAAATCCTTTGGAGCCTTTGGAGGACCATGTCAACAATGAGAATAACCAAGAACAGCTGGCTGATCATAATCCTGCTGATTTTGAGAACTCCATTGACAATGAGGAAGATCCAGGACAGCTGGCTGATCATGATCCTGCTGGACATATACTTGAAGAAGAACCAGAACTTCCTCCTCAAGAACTAGGACCCCCCCCCCCCCTTTATCTTCCAGAACCCTCTCTTCTGCAGCCTATTGTACCTATTCACTAGAATGCTCTTCCAAGAGGAAGATGCCCATATTTGATCAAACCTACACTATATTCTCTGGGTTCTATGGATGTTTTATGTCAACACTGTCAGGCTTTACATCGGGATGCTGAAAGGCTTACCAAGTCTTCTAAAGCTAATCCAAAGTTTGGCATGTGCTGCTTGCAAGGCCAGATTGATTTGCCAAGACTTAGAGATGCTTCTGTCAGAGGACTAGTCTCCGGACCACATCCAACCCTATTCCGAGCTTAGTCCAACGATATGCCTATTTCTAGCAGATCCGACCAGCTGCTTGGCCCACCCTTTTCCCTTCCATCTTGTAGTAGTCAGCTTTGATGAGTCATATGCCCAGACCTTACTCAGCATCAATTATTGTTAGTCATACTCCTTTACATACCAGGGCCCAATTAGTAAAGAGTATTAGTAATAGCACAGCCACCAATGTAGTATATATAGGCAGCCTGTGGGATAGAATATCCCTAGGCTGAACAATAGCAGTGTTCTTTTGGCCTATTCATTGAACTGACTGTAAGCTTATCTAGCGCCGTCCGACCCTCTGTTAGCCTTGCTTGCCTCTTGCCCAACTCTTGCCTGCCTCTGCGCTTGCTCGACTCTGGCTTGCCCCTTGCATCGCCAACTCTGTGGAAGGAGTTCCGCAGACGTCAAGCGTTGCCCTTACAGCTCCACCAGAACTCTTGAATCTACTCTATGGCCATCATCCCCTCTCTGATTCCTTCAAAACACACATTAGGCAATATAATGCAGCCTTTGCATTCACTTCTTTGGGGGTCAAAATTGATCATGCAATCACCAATGCTCCAGGACTTTACAGCTTCAGGATCAATGGAGAGCTTCATCATCTGACAGGTGCCTTGCTTCCAGCTGAAGAGGATCATCCTGTAGATGCCTAACTATACTTCTATGATTACAATCAGCAACTAGCCTTTTGTCAAGGAAACACCCCTGGATTGGATTCTCAAATAATGGCCTCTTTGCAGGATATGCTTAAAACAGTCAATCTTTATATTGACTTATACAAGCAAGCAAAGCAGATTATGATCGAGGTTCCAGAAGGTCAACTACAAAGGCTATTTGTCAAATTCAGAGCTGATTTCAGAGATCATTGCCACTATAATGACCCCAATGAGCAAGAAGGGGTTGCTGCTATCATTTTTGGAGATGGCTCTGAGGAGAGATCTAATCATTGTGATATAGTCTTGCACTTGCATGGAGGCCAATTGATATAAATTAGCCATTTGCATCCATGTTATACTCTATTGCATTACACCATCATCTTTCTTACTGGAGAACATGGATTTTGCTTGAACATTCCATCTAGAGAGGGACTGGAAGGGCAGTAAAGGACCAAAAAAGTCACTGAAACTGCCTACTATGCATATTGACTTTAACATAGAAGTCTAGAAGAAAATGTTGCTTTACTCTGGAGTGGCAGGTTGTTTCAACAATATGTTGTGGATGCATGGGCTTCAATAGAACAGAACAAGTTGAACTGGGTTTGAAATAATCAGGGAAAGATCAGAGCTGACATCTACCAAGGGGTAGTTGATGCTGCAGTTGGAGATGAACAGTTACATCACCAGGGTCACTATGTTATTCTTCCTGCTACTCATACTGAGAGTGAATGACATATGCAGCAGTTGTTCCAAGACTCTATGGCTATATGCAGGCATTATCGGAAGCCTGATATCTTTTTGACTATGACTGCCAATTCAAAGTGGCCTGAAATTGAAGATGCCGTTCTCAAAGAGCCTAGAGTCAATGGAAAAGTGCAATCAGCCTCTAATTGACTAGATATTGTTGTCAGAGTATTTGAACTCAGAAAAAATGCTCTTTTGAAGGAAATCAAGGATGGTTTTTTTTGGCAGATGTGTGGCTCATGTTCATACTATTGAATTCCAGAAGAGAGGACTGCCACACATGCACATTTTGATTTTCCTCCATCATAATGACAAGATTAGGGACCCAGCCTAGGTGGATAGTATTGTTTTTGCCTAGGAAGGAGCTGGAGGAGGAGATGTGGAGGTGGAAGAAGAAGGCTTTGGGGGATGATGTTGAGCTCTACCACCACTTTCTCAATGTCCACTATGGGAAGTTTTAGGAAGTTGCTGACTGTTGAGTGCAGTGGGCCAGGAAGGGAGAGAAGGCAAGTATGTTGGGTAGCGGAGAATGCTGGAGAGTCAAGGAGGCAGTGCAGTAGTCAGGGAGTGGATGAAGGAGAAGGGAGCAGGGAGTGCAGATGGAGGAGGTGTGACCCTCCAAGGAGGCCTGGGGCCTAAGCATGCAGGGCATGCAATGGGACAAGGAAGTGGGGAGGATAGAGAGGAGAGTTCAGTGGAATAAGAAGTTGGTGGACAGCAACAAAGCCATGATGGAGGACATGGTGGATTTCTGTCACTAGCTGGGCCTCTCTGACTGCTCGGCAAGCTTGGAGGAGGAACTCCTCCACAACGTCAATCAGCGCTAGTAAATGGTCACACAATTGGCCACTTTGTGCTTGTTCAAGCTCCATGAGTCTTTCTCTTTGTTCTTTTTGTCTTACTTTATCCTGACTGACTCGTCCCAGAATGGATTTGCCAGCACCAGGAGCTCTTGGAAAGGATGTTGGGGGCATGAGCCTTTGTACGTGAGGGTCTGCAGCAGATTTGCCCCTCAGTACCGCCTGCTTCTTCACATCACTAAGAGTCTCCAGGCATTGAAGTATGCAGAAGAGGCCCACTGATAGCTCTTCTTTGCACTCAGGCAGGACTTGGAGTGCATGGCAGTGAGCTTAGGCAAGGACCTACTTGACCCCAACAAGGTTCTGCTGGAGCTGTGGAGGGATATAGTGGAGGATTTGGGTGAGTACGCTGCATCTCTGGGATCTTCAAATCTTCTTGGTGAGGCAGATACATGGATCTCCTCAACAAGTAGGGCTAACTCCTCTTGCAGGGCAGGGTCATCACGCAGTCAATCATGTTTCTATAGTAGTAGGGTCCCCTGGGCATAATACTCCTGGAGCTCCAACAGACAGCCCACACAATCTTCCATATTACCCTTTGCCTCTAGTAGCCTGAGACTCCTAAACAGAGTCTGAGTTCTTTGGATGAGCTCTGCACCCAAGATGCAGAACAACCTCAGAGTTTCATCTCTCTGTCGTGTGTAGTCTGCCACTTGTTTTTGTTGTCGTAACAACAGCTCTTTACCCTCCTAGGTGCATTGCCTTGTCTAAGAAAGAAGGAAGGAGTTAGTACAGCTGGAGCCGCAACATCTCCTCACCAGAGAGAGCAAGGGTTTGCAAAAGCATGCAGAAAATGATTAGTCTTTGGAGCATACTCTGTGCCAACTTCAGCCACAAACAGACCTGCGCTTGCGGGAACCAAGGTGCTCCAGTGTGCTTGCAGAGTGCCTAGGCATTTCTCTGAATAGGGCCACAAATTGGGGTCCAGTGCATAGTAGGGGGCCCGGGCATACTCATCAAGAGTCGGGCCCTGGATAACCAAGAGCTTGAACTGGTATCCATGAGTGTCTGTGTCAGGGGACTTCCATTTCCAGAACTTCCTTTTTTGGAACCCTAGAGTTCTCTGGAGGTCTCCAGGATGCTCCTATGTCTTCTGAGAAGTACGCATAGTTGTTCTCATGCCTCTGCCACCCATGCTGATGTGCTGCACCATGGCAAAGAGATTCTTAGACTTGTTCTCTTTGGATTTCCCTCTGCCAGGTAATTAGTTACTTTTTTGTTGTACTGTACTGTTTTAATAAACTTCAGATTTCCCTCTGCCAGTTGTATGCTGTAGATCACCCTTACAGCAAGTCTCAGGATCCTAGTTTGGAAGCTCTCTATAGCCGCCAAAATTCTTCTGGCTTTTATTTGTCACTTCTGCAGTAGGCTTAAGCACCAATGCTATCTATGTCTCAGTTGGCTGCTTCAGAAGCTCTCTTAGATGCCACGGCCTCCAGCAAGAAAGCCTAGACCCACCTGCTCTATCTAGAAATGCAAGTGCAACTTATTCAAGCCTCCTTTACCCAGCATATTGCCAAACTCACCCACCTCCACCAAACTACTAAAACTATCTCTGACTCTCTCTGCACACTCTTTGACTGCTTCTCTCCGGTGGCAGCCAACTCTCTGCTGCCTACCCTGCCAGTGCAATGCCCTTGTGCCATGCAATCCCCTCTTCCAGCGCATGAGCGCTTTAACATCCCACACTCAGCAATCTTCAATGCATACAATGGTGACCACACGTCCAAGAAACGTTTCCTCCAATCTTGCATTATTTACATTCAATTCTGTAGCAACAACTTTGCTTCTGACGAGCTGAAGATTGCATGGGTCCTATCTTATATGAAGTCAGGACAGGCAGCCACCTATGTGATGAGGGTTTTCCAATACCCCAGTAGCATCAGAAGCTTTGCAGACTAGGCCGAGTTCAAACAGGAGTTCCAGAACAAGTTCTTTCCCTGGAACCCAGCTAAAACCGCCACACTGGTCCTACAAGACAGGGATCACTACGGCCAAGAGAAGCAATCTGTGGACAAATACATCAACTCATTTTGTGCACTGGTAGAGCAGACCAAGTACCTTGACAGCCTGCAGCTGTGCCTTACTTTTCGGGAAGGGCTTCATCCAGTCCTGATGGAGCACATTGACAACCTCACGGAAGAATGCCCAGCAGATGATCAGGTCTGATCATGGTATTGGGTGGCTCGGGAGCAGTGGCAGCTCATGGAGCTCAAGCAGGACTTCTGCAAGGCCACAACCTCTGCTTCTTCCTTGTGCCTCTTTGTTTTGCTTCCCCATTGACCAACTGCTCTGCCTCTAGTGGCACTGTTGGCAGCGCCTCCGGCTCCCCCGGTACCGCTCCTGAGCACCCCCATGATCATAGACACTTCTTAGCAGCGTGCACCTTTCCTGTTCTTGTGCTGACGCTGCAGCACACAGGGCCACTTTGCCTATCATTGTCCCCAGAGCCTGGAGGTCCAATATCTGTCCCTGGAGGAGCAGAACAAGCTGCTCCTGCAATTCCTGGCAGCCTGCAATGTGGCTGGGATTCCTTCTCTGGATGCTCTTGCCCCAGAAAACGTGCACAAGGCCCCTCTTGTTGCCAGAGAGTTGGAGGAGTCGCAGAAGAGTTTTTAAGAATGCAACAGGTCAAAAGTATACCTCTGTCACCTAGTGCTAATCGGTTTGCATGTCTGTTGGTAGAAGAAATCAATACAACCTCTGTCAACAACTCAGTCCCTCCAACTGTAAGCACTATTCCTGATGTACCCAATAGCTTTTCTAAGCCCTCCTTGACTCTTCCCTGGCCACGCACTCTGGCCTGGGAGTGCCACCTCCCCTGCCACTATGTCATAGCATCCATCTTATTGCCAAACTTGCTTTAGATAAACATGAAGATCAAAACCACCAACATGTAGCAAACCTAGAGCATAGTTGCCCTTCTGGACTCCAGAGCAACTGGACTCTTCATGGATGCTAGCTACATAGAGTGGCACCAGCTCATAACTTGGCTCCTCCTATTCCCCATCCTAGTGTACAATGTTGATGGCACTTGTAACAAAGTGGGATCCATCAAGTCCATGATGGACCTTGTCCTGCACTACAAATCCCATGCAGAGCGCACTACTTTTGCAGTTACAAGCATTAGCAAATAGGAGATGATTCTGGAATTTCTCTGGCTCTGGGAGCATAACCCAGAGATTGATTGGGCTTCAGGAGAAATTAGCATGAGTTAGTGCTCCTGATGTTGCACCACTTGTGCAGACAAAGTGAAAAAGGAGCAGTGCACCATGATGCAGGAATGTGCAGCTATTTGGGCATGTCAGATGGAGTACCTTCTGTTTATGGTTTTCAACCTGCTAGACTCTCCACTTCTGGCATTCCCTCATAGAAAGGCCCTTTACAAGGACAACAGACATAGTGAAGGAGACCCTGGCCAGAAAGAAGGATGCAAGAGGGAGTTCTTACCTGCACTGGACCCAGAGCTTCCAGACAAAGCCATTGAAGTAGGAGACTACATCTATGCCACCACACTACAGCCTCCACTGGTCACAGAAGAGATTTGGGCCAGCCAAACCACCTCCCAGCAGCTGGCCTAGGCTTTTGTGGCAAATGCCTCTCCAAGGGCCTTTTGGGATGCGGTCTCCGACCACCTGCATGACTTTGAGAATATTGTCTCCAAGGCCTTGTTTGACTCCCTCCTGGAACGCAAGCAGTGGGACCATGCCATTGAAATTTTGCCAGATTTGAAGCTGGCAAACTGCAAGTTTTATCCGCTCACACCCAAGGAGCAGGATAAACTTGACACATTCCTCCAGGAAAATCTGGAGTCCAGACAAATCCACCTCTCAAAGTCCTTCTTCAGTGTTTTTCATCAAGAAGAAGGATGGCTTTCTCCAGTTGGTTCAGGACTATCACATGCTCAATGCAATGACTGTCAAGAACTGCTACCCACTCTCCCTTATCTCAGTAGTGATCAACAACCTCTGAGGTGCATGCTACTTTACTAAGTTGAACATCTGCTGGGGCTACAGCAACATATGCATCCAGGAGGAAGATGAGTAGAAGGCAGTGTTCTAGACCAACCACGGGCTGTTTGAACCCCTGGTAATGTTTTTCAGACTCACCAACAGCTCTGCCACCTTCCAGACCATGATGAACAACATATTCCAGGACCTTATTATCAGGTTCCGCTGACCCAGGGGCTCAGCAAGTCTGAGCAAGGCCTTAGAAAGCGGACTCAGACGTTTATAGACACAGACGAGGCCTACCAAGAATCGGGGAGGTACATCGGGGCATGAAGAGATGCACTGGAGTTGAGAAGAAGTTGGGCAAGATGTGCTGGGATGTCTAGCAGGAGGTGTGAGTGGGGAGCAAGTGCCAGAGCAAAATAGACAAGCCAGAAAGGATCTAGGAAGGTCGGTAAATGTACTGAGGTGTCGGCAGATGTTTTGTAGTATGAAAGATGTGAGGAATGATTGTATGGTCAGGGTTTTAAGTTTGGTTGAGCACAGAGCCAAGCTTTAGTGAGGTGGGACCACATGGAGCCAATTAAGTTGAAAGCCAGGAAGTTGGAGACTGAGTGAGAGAGACAAAAGGAAACAGAGCAGAAAGGAGAAAACAGAAAACAGATAGATTGAAGAGGAAAGTATAGAAGACAAGATACAAGACAAGTACAAGACAAGCACAAGACAATATGACAGAGACAAGAAGGCTAAACAAACAAGACCAGAGATGAGGCAAAGGATACCAGGAATACTTAGGCAATATCAAGACTACTGTACAAGGTGCTATGGTAGTGCTTATATACTACTGTATGCTAAGGTCCAGGGGTTTTAGTACTAGGTCTGAGAATGGACTCCAGGGTTTCAGTGGTGGCCTAGGGAACATAAGAAAAGACAAAGAAGGTTTGTGGGTATTGGTTTGGAGTGTGGTAGTTGTGTTGTTGCTTTAGGAGTTGTGGCGTTGGTACTGTGCAACTAACAGGAGTGCATGGAAGGCATGATGTGGTGAATGATGCACGTGATGCACGTGATGCCCAATTGATCCAGAGTGATGCATGATGCAGTAAATGATGGACATGATGGGTTGAATGATGTAGGTGTGATGTGTAGAGTTGCCTGTTATGCTAGTGATGCATGAGTCGCTGGAGATTGTTGGTGATGTCTTGGGAGCATCTGAGGCTGTTGGTGATGTCCAGAGAAGCACTGGGGATTGCCAGGGTGTGATGTGATGGCCATGTTAGTGGGTTTGTCTGAGTTTGTCCCTGTATTGGGTGGTTGTGAGAATAATTGCCAGAGAGTGTGTTGTGGGTCCTGGGACCAAGGCTTAGGCCTGGGGGTTAGTCAGGTGGATCATAACACTCATAGCCAATGGCGTGGTATGCATGTATCTTGACAACATCCTCATCTACACCAAGACATTAGAGGAACATTGTCAGATCACGTGAGTTGTTCTAGACTATCTTTGCCAACACCAGCTCTACCTCAAGCTGGAGAAGTGTGAGTTCAAGCAGACCTGCATTGAGTATCTTGGACTCATGATCTTCCATGGCATGGTGGAGATGGACCCAGTGAAGGTGGCTAGTGTCATGCAGTGGCCAGAACCCCAGAGCAAGAAGGAAGTATAGGCCTTCTTGGGGTTCACCAACTTCTACTGGTGGTTCATCCAGGACTTTTTCCACCATGCTCGGCCCCTCTTTGACCTCATTGGGAAGAACATTGCCTGGGCTTGGGGAGACGTGGAATAGCAAGCCTTTGACACCTTGAAGTCTGCTATCACCTCCAAGCCTATTCTGCTCTTCTCCAACAATGACTGGCCCTTCCGAGTCAAGGTGGACAGTTCTGACTTCACCACTGGCATGGTCCTCTCCCAGGAATCCCCAGAGAACAGTAAGTGGCACTCCATTGCTTTCTACTCCAAGAGCCTCAACACTGTGGAACGGAACTACAAGATCCACAACTAGGAGATACTTGTAATCATCCAGTTGTTGGAGAGTTGGTGCCACTTCTTAGAGGAGGCCCAGCACAAATTCAAAGTCTGGACAGACCACAAAAATCTGGAGTATTTCCAGATGGCCAAAAAGTCAATCTTTGACAGGCCTGGTGGTTCCTGTACTTTGCCAACTTTGATTTTATGCTGCACTAGAAACCTGGTCAAGATGCCCAACGCCCTCTTCTGGTGTGCCGACCATGGCTCTGGTGCAAGGAATAACAACAACATCATCTTCCTGCACTTAGAGCTGTTTGCTATTTGTATGCTTGAAGGGATGACAGTTCAGGGAGACAAGGTCAACATACTCTGAGACATCCGCCAAGGTAACTGGGACAGAGTGCAGGAGGACTCTGTCACAAAGGCCGCACTTGTGCTATGCTCAGGATGCCTCTCCAATGCAAAATCTGTACGCACCAACAAGTGAGGCCTGCAGGATGGACTCCTCACCTTCTGGGGATGCATTTACGTACCAAACAACCTAGAGCTCTGGAGGCACATTGTCAAACAGCACCATGATTCCTGCATCATTGGACACTCCAGGCATTAGAAAACATTGGAGCTGATCTCCTAGAACTATTGGTGGCCGTAGATGTCATGCTATATAGGGACATACACTAGCACCTGCAACTTCTGCCTCCAGATGAAGCCCTACCAATGCCCCCCCTCCCACCAATCAGCTGCACTCCCTTCCCACACCTGCCACATACTGGAGCATGGCCTCTGTTGACTTCATGGTGGAATTCCCAGATATGCATAGATATGACACTGTCATGATTGTCATGGACCTCTACGGTAAGCGGGCACACTTCATTTTGATGTATACAACTTGCTCCACAATGACCTGTACTAGAAGAACGTCTGAAAACTCCATGGCGTCTCCAACGCCTATGTCTCCAACCAGGGCCTGCAGTTTGTAGCGGATTTCACCTGGGAGCTCTACTGTCAGAGGACTGGTCTTTGGACCGTATCCAACCCTATTCTGAGCTTAGTCCAACGATATGCCTATTCCTAGCAAATTCAACTGGCTGCTTGGCCCACCCTTTCTCCTTCTGTCTTGTAGTAGACAGCTTTGATGAATCATATGCCCAAACCTTACTCAGCATTGATTATTGTTAGTCATACTTCTTTACATACCAGAGCCCAATTAGTAAACAGTATTAGTAATAGCACAGCCACTGATGTAATATATATAGGCAGCCTGTGGGGTAGAATATCCCCAGGCTGAACAATAGTAGTGTTCTTTTGGCCTATCCACAACTGACTATAAGCTTATTTAGCGCCATCCAACCCTCTGTTAGCCTTGCTTGCCTCTTGCCCGACTCCTGCCCACCTCTGCGCTTGCTTAACTCTCGCTTGCTCCTTGCATCACTAACTCTGTAAAAGGAGTTTCACAGACGTCAAGTGTTCTCCTTACAAGTTGTTCAGCCTCCTACACTGTCCACCCTCTTAGCCCATAGTATCCAACTCTATTCCCTACTATGTCTTTTGACTCTTGGTCTCCCTCTACCCCTATGACTCGCACTTCTACAGTGGCACCCTCTGCTCATTCTTCCGCCTTAGCCTCTGGTATGCCTCTTGTTCTTGGGGCATGCCTTGCTGAGACGCCTCACTGGATCACCAACTGGTTTTCTATGATGCAGCAGATGCAGCTGACAATCGCTGCCCTTGAACACAGACTAGCCGCTCTAGAGAGTGGACATGTGGTCACCACCGCTCAAACCACTAACAAGCATAGTAACGCTCTGGTTGCTCATTGCTCTGCTCCTTCTGGCTGCCCTAAGCCCTCCGAGTCCTCCAAACCTTGTACCGTGCCCCCCTCTCATAATCTCCAACAGGTCCCACACTCTACTTCTAATACTCCCCTGGCCATCTCTCTCACTCAAGATCTTCCTCCTACTGATGGTAAAGTCCCTTGTTACAAATGTGCTCTGGAGCTCCTCAACTCTTTGGTTGCGCACATTGTTGAACATCAGGAGCGTGGCCTTAAATAAGCCCATGACCTGTCTGGCTCTTGGTTGGCCACCTTCATGGTTGGTTCAGCTGGTGGCAAAGGCCAACGTTTTGTCACTATCTGGGGCACTGACCAGCAGATTGGTGAAGCCCTTGTTGCTTTTGAAAAGTGCATTGCTAAGAAGCATATGCATGCACCGTGGAAGCAGCAATCTGGCAACGCTGCGCTGGCAGTTGCTGTGCCGGCCCCTTCTGGGGAACCCGCTTTGTCCACCCCAAAACCCCCTACTCAGTCTGCACCACTTCCTCCTCCTATGGCTTCTATGCATGACTCTACTATAGACTTCCAAGAACTTGCTGATTGGGATGATCCGTCTTCTATGCCAGTCTCAGTAGCACCTTCACTGTCAGGGGACTCCTCATTTCTCCCTTCTTCCACTCCTTATTCTTTCATCCTTCCTCTATTTATTTCCCTATTTTTGCTGTCACTCTTTTACTTTACTGCTTCTATTCCTTCAACACTATCTATTGGTAC
>QLOM01000903.1:0-29646 GCA_003313785.1 Termitomyces sp. MG148
CTTCCTCCATTTGGCCATGCCAAATTGGGTAGTGGTAGATCTGCTTCTTTGATCCAGATCATCACAATCTGATCCCAATTTTGATGCCTCTGCCAGCCCCCATGCTTCCCCTCCCCATTACAGTGACTGACTATTATTGACTTGATGACTCTGAGCTGATTCCTTGTCCTTTTACTGTACTTCCTGTATATTTATTGTGGTGTTTTTGGGAATATACTTTTGTAGAGACTGCTACCAGAAGGCTTACAGTTTTCAGCCTATATATTAAAGGTTTATTTTGACTTCTGGTGCATGTTTTGTCTCTGAATGCTGTACAGCATCGTATCAGCACATTGCTGAGCAATTACTTGATTGGGTAAGCAACAATTTTTTCAACCTTGTGCATACTAATTTTTGCCTGTGTCAAGCATATGAAATGCAATCAAACTCTTTACAATGGTGAGACAAGTGAGGAGAACAACTCTCATCCCCTTCAATATGGAATTGTCTTTACAAACAAGAAGATGGAGGTGCTCTGGGCAGATATAGAGAGTTTGATTAAACCATCTTGGATTCAGTCACCTCCTACAGCACTTGGAACACCACCATGTAGGAAACTCAAATCCAACTAGTGGTGCATTATTGGGTCTTTATATCTTCCCGTGACTCTGATACATCTCTGGAGTAACTCAAATACTGAAGGTGCTAGGTTGTGGTGTAGATAGGAACTTCTCCAGCTCACAATGCATATTTTATCCGCCATTGTCATTGCTTTGTCACAAGTCACATCATCTCAACATGCGGACAAGTACATGTTTCATATGCTCAAATACCGCAAACAGTTGAAAATTTTGTTTCTGGATTACAAATGTCATCCGAATCACTATATTGCTCTTCACTTACCAGAATATCTTTGTATGTATGGTCTCATACATGGCTGGTGGGCATATCCATATGAGCATATGATTGGCATCCTGCAGCACTTCTTGACAAACTAAAAGAAAGGTTAGATAAATTGTGTTCATGTCTTTTATAGCTAATCTAATGGTCACATCTTTAGGTGAGTATGAAGAAACCATTTCCTGGTCATGGCATTCTTTGACAAATCTTCATGCATACTTCACAAAAGCAACCTGTACTCAACCAATGTTGATGTGCTATGATATGTTTAAGTCACTCATACCTTCCAACATCTGCAGCCCTTTGGACGTCCATGATATTGATTTGACTTTTGATGACAATAATGACAACTCAGATGGAAACTCATGTTTCTGCCTTAACTGAAAACACAAAACCCTTTCTGACCCTGTGCAAATAGCATTCAAGAAAGCACTTGGCTCTAATATCATCATTCCATCCCATGCCATATTCTCAAGTCATGTAACTTCTAACAACCAATCCTTTACTTCACTGAGGCATCACAGGGGAAACAGTGGTATCTTTTGCTCTGCATTGACACAATTGTGGAATTTGAAGAATTCTCCAACAGTAATCTCAAAGAGAAATGGTTAGTTGGGTGATCATTGAAACCAGTCAGCATCCAACATGATCCCTACTTAAAGTTCCCTCATCTCAAAGCAAAACTCTGGGGAGTTGAGCTCGAGTCACAGGTAGAGGTCTGCCACCTTGATAATGTCAAGACACATTTTGCTCAGCATTGCATATCTTGGGAAGAGACAAATGTGACCGTTGTAGTATCCTTGTCCCAGATGAGTCCATTGTCTTGATTTCACCTTTGATCAACTCACCACATCATGTTAGAAAACACTGTTTTAGATTCTGCAGACATCATCACAACAAAATGAATTACCAGTCTTATTAACTGTTACTTCACCTGATGTTCAAAGATAGATGTAGACAGACAATATGCATAAACAGCTATGTTTGTAGTGAGAGATTGACATTGTGACAATGATAAGTGAATAATATTGACCTAGCCAATCATTGGCAATATTGATCACACCTTGTTCTTTTGACCACCTCTCTTACTTGTTGTCATCAATGACCATATGTGAGTTGAACTATGCAGCAGTAGTCAACCAGGTGACCTCTTCTGTAGATGTCAATGAATGTCATCCTCTAATTCCCTGACACAGGCCTCCTATTGATTTCCTTGCACTGTGTCACCAAGATCCACTCAATCAGCTTCTTCTATTCTGTCAAAGAAGAATGCAACTTTGTGTCAATATGAATTCTTCTTTCTCAATGTCTCTGCATCTCTCCTCAACTCCAATCTATAGACATTGACCATCTCACCACTGACAACCCAACTCTAATTAAATCATCCACTCTGCTGCTGTTGTTCCTCAAGAAGTGCCAGCTCCTGAAGTATGAGCAGGCAATGAGGATGTTCCAGAGTCTGGAGCTGGGAAGAATTGCAAGCCATTATTATATCTACCCATGGTTTAGATTGCGGAGTTGATTGGGATTCCAAATGCTGGGTGTCTCGTGCATTGTCTTATACAAAAATTTCCAAAGCTGCAGTAGGTCTTTTGATGGCATGGTGTGGGTGTCAATGATAACTGAAAATGGTCATTTAGGTTCCAGGTTCAAGTACAGCTGATTGAATGAGGAGATTCACAGTATGATGGAAACATTCCATATACTTGTTGAAGATGTGGATGGTGAGATCATTCTATACCATGGATGCACCTGAGTAGAATACCACCTTCATAACAGTTAGTGGCTCAGTGTCTGCTCTCCCTCATTGACATGACAAGCATCAAATTCTAGCCAATCTTCAGATGTTCAGATTCAACTATGTTGACTTCAGTAAGTCATTCTCCCTACATCATATAGTGATGCACTCCCACATTTCTTGATTAACTAACTATCTCAAGCTGTGCAAATTCTAACTCAACAAGTCACCAACCAAGGCTATTGTCAACTCTCAGGATCTCCTCCTCAACATTTCCTGTGAAACCCTTCAGCAAAACAAGATTTCCACGTGCTCCATGTAGGTTCTTGCTTCTTTGATGACACTGACAATGCATGTGAGGGGTACTGGGAGCTGGGAGTTCAACATTGATGATGAGGTAGCAGAGACTTGTAGAGAGATGAAGTAGGACAAGGATAGGATGGATTGCAACAATAGGCAGGAGAGGCAGAGCAAGCAGCAAAATCAAAGTTGCATTGAGCATTGTTCTGCTCAACAAGGCTTCTGATCCTAATGTCAAAACTGTGTAGGACATCAGCAGTGAGAGATCTTCCTGCTGTGAGGATCCAGACCTGGACCTTGACATTGGCAGCGAGGCATCAATAAACGTCATATGAGTGTTCATACTGATGACCAGCATTGAAGGTTTCCTTGACCAACGTTGTAATGGCGTTGCCGTAGGTCTTTTTGACATCTTCTCAAGCAGATAAGGGACATACACCGCAAACAGGCTTTCTTTCTCCTTATGCATTGTCTCCACAGGGTTAAACAGTGCCTCAATCAGCAGTTCAGTTGTCTTGGTACCATAGGCCAGCAGAAGTCTTGACAAATCAAAGAACTATGTTGAGGAACGCTTCTGTGTCCAGATGGGTGTCAGTGCAGGTGTTGGTGTGGCATCCATGTCATCCATTAGCCTTATCCTTATCATTCTCCACCCATTTTCCTGTGGAAATACAATACAACTTCCCAAGATATCAAATTTGAGCTCTTCTTGATTGTATTATGGCCCATAGACCTATGACTATCTTGTAATTATTATGCATCCAGTAGAGGTCAATTAATGTCATTTTCTAATTCCCTGTTACAGGCCTCCTGTTGAGCACTTGAGGAATAGGGATGAAGCTGTGCAGTGGTTGAGGTACACGTATCTGTGCATCACTTTTTTTTAAAAAATTTCCTCTACAAGTAGGGATTCAATGATGCTGCTCAGACAGTTCATGTTGTGAGAACAGTTGAAGGCAAACAATTTGTATGTCTTTTCTAGTTGTGTCGGTGTGATTGAAGGGATAGCCGTGGTTCAGATCATTTGACCTCAGTTCAAAGTCCATCTGAGATTGCAGAGTTGATTGAATTCCAAATGCTGGACATCTCATGTATCGTCTTATGCATAACTCCCCAAAGCTTCAGTAGGTCTTTTGATGGCATGGTGTGAGTGTTTATAATGACTGAGAATGATGATTTAGGCTCTAGGCTCAAATACAGCCAATGTGACAAGAAGACTCATGGTACAATGGAAACATTCCATATCCTTGTCAAAGATGTGGCTGGTGAGATCATTCTATTCCATGATACCTTTATTCTTTGCCAAAAATATGCCAAAAACAAGCAAAACATGACAATCATGGTACTGATATTAGAGCCTGTCAAAAACAGAACTATTACACCTCATAATCTCTGACTGCTGGCTGCACTCTGAGAGCTATCTCCTCATTTCATTCAAGCACCTCTTCTCCAAAGAGCTCCTGCCTCCAATGCCCCTTTTAGATCTCCAAGCTCTCTCACTTTGGGCACTGCTCTTGCTATCTTGGCTTGGATGTCACTGCAGTCAGACATGTACAGTGACTCAAATCAATCAAAGTCTGTCATTTTTGGGTTTAAAACCCATGAGTTTTTCCAGTTCTTACCACTTATAGCATCATATTGCAAGAAGGAGAGTGTGTACCATCCAATATGAATATCTATGTTTTGATCCACAAGCAACAAGCAATGATGTATCACCTCGTTAGTGTATATGGTTATCAGGTCAACCTGGATCCACTATTTAAGGGGTTTGAGGAGATTTACATGTCTCAAGGTATGTACTTGCACCTTGCTGGTTCATTATTTACCTTCCTTTGTCTGATATTTCAACTTATGATCTGCATGCAGATTCTAACATCATTATAATTAATGAAGGTCTTGCCTCTGGTCTCTTTCCATGCAAGTGTACTGGAGAAGCCAAGGGAGTGTTGTGTTATGGAATGTTTTTGTCTATCATGCCCCACATACCTATGATTATCCTATAATTATTATTGAGGTTGTATCTGTTGATAACCAAAATGTGGACACACCATTGACACAGCATTGTGCTCTTTCCTCTGCCCATTGTGGCCAGCAGCCCCTTTGTTGCTAGTTATCTGGCCCTAGTGCCAAGGCTCTTCCTATTGTTACAAGACTGCTCCATTGTCACCATACATATATATACAGCTTTACGTTACATGCACTCTCAGTCAATTATAACTGAACTGAGGGTGAGTACGGACTACATCAACATCAAATACCTACTAACATAAATTACCTGACAGACGTATACTTACTGTAAACTATTTAGTCAATTATAACTGAACTGAGGATGTATACTTATTGGTCTGTCAGTGTTCAACTACTGAGTTCTAACAGTATCCCTCTTTGTGTCAGTGCCAAGCCGCTGGTGACTTCCTGATCTATTCCCTCAGTGACTCGCTGATCAAGTCAATCTCTGTTTCTTTGACTTTTTTTGAGTGAAAATATGAATTGTGTTTCTTCCCAACATTTTACTTTTGTAAAATTCTTAAAAGTTTCAATTCCTATTTATAAAAGAAAAAGGATAAAATTATCAAAGAAAAACGTAGAAAGAAAAAGGTTCCATATTTTGATGCATACTTTGAAAGTAAATTGGTTTATTCTTTCTAAAAAAAATATGTAATGAAACATCAGAAAGATTTTCATGGTGTTTTTGATGGCTAGAGAATGGTAAAGAGATATTATTTTATCAAAGGAAAGGGTTTGGATGAAGGTATAGAGTTTTCTTACTTTTACTACAAGAAGTTGCTTATGTATTTCTCATTAAAAAATGACATGGAAGTAGCATGACAGCTTTCTTTGTCACTTTTTCCAAGGGAAACACGTTCTGGCCTCAGCAGTGATAATTATATGGATCTTGTACTCCATTAGTTTATCCTCCCATTTCAGGAGGGCTTTGAGAATGACAAGCATCTCTAGCTTGTGCACAGCATAATTTTGCTATGCTGTCATGAACTTTTGTGATATAAATCCTGCTGGCTTGCAGGTTTGCCACATCTTTTCTTGGTCAAAGATGGCCCCCATGCCTGTCTTAGTTGCATCACAAATGAGCCATATTGGCTCATCTCTCTGTGGGTTAATTGGCTGTATAATTGGTGTTTTTGCACAGATCTGCTTGGTCATCTCAAAACACTGCTGATGCAGTGGTCTTCAGTGAAATGAAGACCCATTCTGGGTTATGGCCAGGAGCAGCCCTGTATACACCATGATGTTCAGTAAGAAGTTACCAATGTAGTTTACTAGTCTAACAAAATGTTGGATATGGTTGTAATTACATGGCATTTGCCACTCTTAAATCCTATCGAGTTTGTTTGAGTTGGAATGGATTCCCAAGCAGTCTACGCATTCTGCATAGAGTTTGCACTTCTTCTATTTGAGGTACAAGCTCACTTCTTGCAGTTGTTTGAACACAACTTGTAGATCTCCTCTATGGAGTCTAAAAAGATAAATATATCATCTAAGTAGACATGCATGAACTTTTCAATGACATCTCAGAATATTGAGGTCATTAACCTCTGAAACATAGCTAGGTTGTTACCATTGCCTATTTGCATAATATTGCTTACAAACATCCCCATGAGGGATGAGAACAGTGGTTTTGGTATATCTTCCTCATATATCAGCAAAAAGTTTGCTAGAAAACATGGGTAAACCATGGCACTCATGCCAATCCAGGGGTCTCATATATTAGTTGCCATATCAGGCCACTGCAGGAAAGTCCATCACCCTTATATTAGACTTATCCTGGTGTTAGAAAATCATACAAAATAATGATATATTATTATTAGACTAAAGCCCTGCAAAATGGAATCAGTATAAGAGTAGGCTGATTATTTGCTCTCAGAATATGTCCTCCCTGAGGATCACTATATTTTTAAGGCCATCTCATGTAGTCAAGATTACCACGTCAATCTAATCATATTGTCTTATTGCTTACAAGTGAACTTATGCAGAACTGTTCATGGTACAAATTATGATGATAATATAACACGTTGTAAACATATGACCTTTAAACACAAATATAAAAACAATGAAAGCAAAATAATAAAAGAGCACAAAGTCCATGAGCACATAAAGTCTATGCAAAAATACATAAAGTCCATGCAAAGTACAAGTCCATCGGCTACTTACAATTCATTGTCACTTATAATCTGGCATGTCTTGTGTTTGTTAGAGGGGGGAAGGTCATCTCCAGGCTTGTCACCGTCATTGTTATTGCTACCACCATTGCCTATGCCATGCTTGCGCTTCATATCTTCAAAATTATGGTGTTCACATTCCTTTTGCACTCGGTGCTGTCAATGGACTTTCTTGAGTCAAGAAATGTCATTTTCAGGCTTTGGAGGGAGAGCCAAAACTTTGCGCTTGCTAGGAATTGTTCTGCCATCATTGCAGAAGATTCTATAGATAAATATTAGAGTTGTCCTTCAACACAATAAATACCTACTTATTCTAGTAATCAAGCATCTTGTGTGCCCATAGACTTCCATCAAACAAGGCACAAACATTATAATAGAAGGTCTGGAATGAGAATAAACCCTCTGATATATTCCACTGAGATGTGGAGCCAAGCACAAAGCATGCCTATATAGGTAAAATTAGCCAAAGAATGAATATCGGTCATTAACACACTTGAACAGCTGCCTGAGCAATGATTTCAGGTATGATGGATGTGATACTAAACTTGGCTGCAATTGGGTGTTTTGTGGCATGTTTTTCTGCACAATCCACACCTGACCCATAGAGCATGTGCCGGCACACCTGAGAAATAATTGGCAGAAAAATAAGAACATAAAAATGAACGTACAGCAATGAGGAGAGGTCCTTGGTACAGCCCACTCATAATTGCATCCAACTCATCTTCAAACTGATGGGATTTGGGAAATCCAGTGCAACTTGTCTGAAAGCATTGTGTATCATTGTACATAAAGAGGGAAAAGTCATGTGCAGTGACAGGCACCTTGCTATCACATAAGAGGAGATAAAACTACAAAGGAAATTAAGTATGATAGTATAATCAAAAAGAAGCTTACCAGTCATTGTATTTCTATGCTAAATGTGCAGGACATATGAGTAGTCCAGTGTTAAAGCTGTTAAAACCACGGTCTCCTTTATCATTTAGCAAAGGTGTGGTAATTAATGAAAGGAGGTATTGGAGAGAATGTAAGGGGAACGCTTGACATCTGTGGAACTCCTTTCACAGAGTCAACGATGCAAGAGGCAAGCAGGAGTCAAGTGAGCACAGAGGCGGGCAAGAGTCGGGCAAGAGACAAGCAAGGCTAACAGAGGATCGGACAGTGCTAAATAAGCTTATGGTTGGTTCAGTGAATAGGCCAGAAGAACACTGCTATTGTTCAGCCTGGAAATATTCTATTCCACAGGCTGCCTATATATACTACATTGGTGGCTGTGCTATTACTAATACTGTTTACTAATTGGGCCCTGGTATGTAAAGGAGTATGACTAACAATAATTGATGCTTAGTAAGGTCCAGGCATATAACTCATCAAGGCTTACTACTACAAGACAGAAAGGAAAGGGTAGGCCAAGCAGCTGGTCGGATCTGCTAGGAATAGGCGTATCGTTGGACTAAGCTTGGAATAGGGTTGGACATGGTTCAGAGACCGGTCCCCTGACAGGGAATAGTTTTGCATGAGTGTGATGATTGAATCCTTCACCTTTCTTGTGTCAGCTGTATGAGCACTTGTTGCTCCTTTCTGAAACTAGATGAAGGTCAGGACATTTCACAAAAGAATAAAATGAACACGCACAATATCAACAAAGTTTTTAAGACTGCTCATAGTAGTCTGTGTCATCCATAGTCCGGCACAATCTTTTCAAGTATCTGTAAATATGTGGATTGAGGGTGACAATTTTCCTAAAGGCATTTATATAAAGTTTCTTCTGGTTTATCCTGGACATAAGTGCATATAATCAGTTCTTGCATGTATATAACCACTCGCCACTCACTTTTGAGATTTTTCAGTATTGTCCTGCTCATCCTCAAAATCTCCATCTCTTTCTTCATCCTCATTGTCCCCCTTGTTGTCATCCTCTCCTCCAATAAATGAGATATCAAGGAGCCCTTCTGCAACAAGACCTTGCACAAAAACTGCATTTAATTCAAGAAATGGGTTGACCAGTCGTGGAATGAGTTTCCTGGCTTGAAAGAATGGTGCAAGTAGACCAGTTCTTAGACACATAGTTAGTAAAAAAGGCCATCAAAAATCATCATTACAAAAATGTGAACGTCAACTCTTTTCCTTGTTGTGCTTCACTCATAACTCCAACTCTGAGGGCCACAAGAAATTTGTTCCATGAGGTGCGTTTTTGAGGAGATTCAGATTGCTGGGGGCAATTCCTCAATGCAGAGGGCATTTAACAGGTCGATGTTGCCAAATGCAAAGCATGACTTCCAGTCCACATGTGATCTTTAATTTGTTCCCATGCACAGGCAAGCAAGCGTTAAGTTTTCTCTTTATGCCTGGTTGCTGAGAAACAATTTACCGTGACAGGTCTCTTTAAATATGACCAAATTGTTTCAATACATTGAGGTGAGTGGCACTCGCAATCTGAGTGCCAATGGCTGCAACTGCAATTGTGCGCACCCTATACAGATAGTCAGTCCACTTTGGGAAATACTCAACTCGTACTACTTTTTTGTCCTTGGACCTTGATTTAACTCAAAGATCAAGTCAACCAAACGTGTAACTGAATTAATGGAGCAAAGTTGGTATTACTCAGTTCTGCATTCTTAATCTCCATTGAACTAGTAGAATTTTAAGTAGTCAAGTACAAAAAACCTCAAGACCTTGCTCTTGAGACTCCATACAACATATCCTCAGCCCCCCAATAACCAAAGTTCACATCTTATTGGATCTATGCACCAACATAAGATTACAGAGGTTTGTTCAAAGCAATACAGCATATTTTAAGTCCCAAAAAGTGATACTGGTGAGGTAAAACAAGAGAACAAGAAAGTCCAGTCAGCAATTAAATATGCACTTGTCATTGAGACGCCTTGGTCAGATCTGCAGCCTTCTTTACAACACCATACAACGTTGCAGACAAATGAGTGCTAACCTGCATCAGCATAACTGATGCATTGACTACATGCAAATTGGTCGTATTGTACACCTTCAAGTGTGTGTCTACCACTCCTATACTATTATAAACACAAACATTATGAGTGAGTAAGGTCTCAAAATTGTATGTACCACTGAGACTACATTAATCAAATCTACTCAGGTGAGGACAAGCTGATCCTCATAACCACAACATTCAACATCCTCTCTGAGGTGTTCATCCACACAATTGAACTGGTCTCTTGAGATCTTTCATGGCTTGACATCTGATATGACTTGCCAGCTTTGCATTTTTGCCAGAGAAGTTTGCCCGAAATTTGAAACACGTGATACACCTAAAGAAGCAGCAGCAGCACATCAAAAAGCAACTGCTGCAGCAAAGAAAACATCAAAATTTTCAAAGTCAACTAAATCTAATCTATTGTAAGGGGAATGCTTAACGTCTGCGGAACTTCTTCCACAGAGCCAGTGAGCACTGGTGACAAGTGAGAGTCAAGCGGGCATAGAGGCAGGCAAGAGTCAAGCAAGGGACCAGCAAGGCTAACCAAGCGGTCAGGCATTGCTAGAGAGCTTACAGTGGGTTTGGTGTATAGGCCAGAAGAACACTGCTATTGTTCAGCCTGGGGATATTCTATTCACAGGCTGCCTATATATACTACATTAGTGGCTGTGCTATTACTAATACTGTTTACTAATCAGGCCCTGGTATGTAAAGGAGTATGAATAATTGATGCTGAGTAAGGTCCATGCATATGACTCATCAAGGCTGACTACTAAGAGACGGAAGAGGAAAGGGTGGGCCGAGCGGCCAGTCGGATCTGCTAGGAATAGGCATATTGTCGGACTAAGCTTGGAGTAGAGTTGGACACAGTCCAGAGACTGGTCTCCTGACATCTATTGCATCAGAGTGTAATAAACATAGACCTTTTACACTTGACACTCCTAAAATTCACTCCATAGTGCATTATCCAAATGCAATTAAACACTTTGGAACTACAGACTCTTACTCTACTCAAATTGTAAGTGAATAAAATTCTTTTTTTATTGATTTAATTATTATATCAGAGTGAAATGGAGCACAAGCGTGTCAAAGCTTTTTATGCACAAACTAATAAAAATCAATTTGAAGGTCAAATTGCTTTACAAGAGCGACAACAAGCCCAATCACATGCTATAAAAGATATCATTGAAGAGAAAGTCTTACCACCTACAAATCCTGAAGAACACCACTATATTTCAAAGACAAGACAAGCACCTATCAATCTTTTGCAATGGGCTAAAGACTATCAAAATGATTCTGTTGTTAAAGTATGTATAATGTTGATTATTTTGGAATAAATAATGAAATATATATTAGGACTTTACTGTCAAACTTGTTGACCACTTTTTGTCATGATTGCTTCCTCAAAACACAAAATTCACAGATGAAGATTGTTTAAAGCTTATTATCAAGGATCAAATGATTTATAAGCACAAAACATTATGCATCAACTACACCACATATGATAATTGATGTGATCAAGATACAATTAATCCTCAACGACACTCTGATATGATGGTTCTTGCAGATAAAAATGATAGCCAATTTCACCCATATTGGTATTTTTGAATTGTGAAAATATTCCATGCAATGGTGCGAGTTTTGGATAGTGGAGATTCTTTTCAACAACTAGAATTTCTTTGGGGACGTGGTTATGGGTTTGACTATCAAGCCAAGTCAGGTTCAACTGCCAAACACACATATCAAATTGGCTTTATAGAGAGTGATGATGCCTTTGAATTTATTGATCCTGCCAATGTTCTATGTGCAGTTCATTTGATTCCTCAATTTTTGAGTCAACCTACAAATCACTTATTGGGTCCATCTATAGCAAGACAGGCAGAAGAAAGTGACATGGATTATGAGCAATACTATGTTAACATGTAAGTGATTTCAATTATGATTGATTACAATGACTAATATCAAAATTCAGATTTGTTGACAGAGATATGTTTGTGCATTTTACTGGAGGTGAAACTGGACATCAAATAACACAAAAAGCAACATATGCCTTGCAAAAGAATATGGAAAAGGTATATTTTTCAAAGAATTCAAACTCAGATTCAGAGGAAACAAGTGAGGAATTGGAGAATGAGTCAGCCAAAACAGTGATTGAAGAGAAACTAGAAAAGTTTCAAGAAGAAGATTTAGATGAGGAGGAGGATCTAGAGGATAACAACAGAATGTTTTGAAAAAAGATATGTCAATCAGTATTAGTTTATAATTGAATTATAAACTTATTTAGATATTGATAAATTATATTAAGATCACATTAAGAGCAGTGTGGTATTTGTGTGACATGGCCTGGTAAGGTGAAATCAATGTGTTCCTAGTCTGGGATTCCTCATCTTTTGTTGTTTTTTTTATAATTTAAAAAAGTCAGAATGTGGTTCAAAAATTTTTAGGACTCACCATGAAAATGTATTAAAATGTGCATTAATTATGATGTTTGTATTTCATTACAATCTATAGTCTACATATTATACCTCCTTCAACCCATGGGTCCCAGGCCATGTTTGGCCAAGTTTTCTAAATGACTTTTTTGTGACATTGGTTAGGGCAATTTTTAATCTGTACTTGGCTTTTGCAATATCCTCATGGATTACTTTCTAATCTGGTAGAGGAGTGATGTCCTTGATAGTGTTATCATTGTGCTGGCATGCATCTAGAGCCATCTGCAAGGTCCCATCCTTCTTGGGAATACACAACAAGAGTGCTGCTTGCGCCACTAAACATGGTTTCCACCACTTGGCATTGATGTATTGATTTGTTTTTTCATAAAGCTGATCCTGTAGTGCTTGCAGGCAGCAAGGAAAGTGATACTTGTACTGCTTGTTCTCATCTATGAGGTTGATCTCATGATTTATCTCCCATTAATATGAGAGGTCTTCCTTTGTCCCATTGACAATATCTGCAAATTCTTGTTGCTATTGCTAGCATAGTCACAGAATGTCCTCCTCACTTAGACCCTTATTTCTGCATCTTGGACATGCCAGAGCCTTTGGTTTGAATCTCTTCCAAAGCACATGCAAATGCACCTCTATATAATCCTCCAAACTTAGTCTCAGAATAGATTTTGACTTTGTTGTTCTTGACACCAATCTTACACTCATTGCCTTAAGCAATATCCCATTGGCTCAGATATTTTGTCTGCTAGTGGTTGACAATACACCTCTCTTTGGGTTTGCTGCAACCCATATCTGTGTGCTATCATTGAGACAACTACCTCGTTCCATTTTAATGGCATTTGTGAGTCAAATGCTCACTAAACCTCCAGTAGAGGCACTAATTGGTCCTAAAAGGACCTTACAGCCATTTTCTCCTTGCCTAGTGCAAGGTTCATCCATTCTATCTTGGCAGCAGTATGATTATCTGTCTGTGGTTGAGCCTTGTCTGGCTTCTTGTTTGCCTTTCTATCAGCCTCACTTAGCTGTTCCTATCAGGGGACTTTCTTTTTTGGCCACTCCAGAGTTCTCCAGCAGTCTTCAGAGATCTCCAAGATGGCCTACTCTTTGTCAGATTTCTCTGGAATGCTTCCATGCCATTGTAGAAGTACTGTACAATTGCTCTCATGCCTCTGCCTCCTGCACTGATGTGCCATGCTGTGGCAGAGGAATTCTTAGACTTGTTCTCTTCAGATTTCCCTCTGCCAAGTGATTAGTTATTTCTCTGTCATATTTACTGTCTTTAATAAACTTTGGATTTCTCCCTGCTAGTTGTATGATTTAGCCACAAAGTCCAGAAGTTGCTCTTACAGCAGAACAAGTCTTCTAATCCTGGTCTGGCAGCTCCTTATAGCTGCCAAATATCTCCCAGCTTCTATTTGTTGCTTCTCCACCAGTTTTAAGCACTATTGTTGTCTATGTCTCAGCCTGCTGCTCCAGAAGTGCTCCCAGATGCCATGGCCTCCAGCAAGGAAGCCTGGACCCACCTGCTCCACCTAGAAATGCAGGTGCAACTCACCCAAGCCTCTCTCATCCAACACACTGCCAAACTCACTCATCTCTGCCAAACCACCAAAACCATCTCTGATTCCTTCTGCATCCTCCTCAAACACCTTACTCCAGCAGCAGCAGACACCCTGCTGCCTACTCCACTAATACAACATCCTTGCACTGCATAATCCCCTGTTCTGGCATGGGAGCACTCCAACATCCCATGTCTGGCAACTTCCAATGTGTACAACAATGACTGCATGTCCAGGGAACACTTTCTGCAATCTTGCACCACCTACCTCCAGCTCTGCAGTGACAACTTTGTCTTTGACAAGCTGAAAATTGCATGGGTCTTGTCCTATATGGAGTTGGAACAAGCAGCCACCTATGCACTGAGGATTTTTTGGCACTCTGGTGGCATCTCTAGCTTCATGAACTGGGCTGAGTTTGAACAGGAGTTCTGGGATGAGCTCTTTCCCTAGAACCCCACCAAAACCACCACACTGATCCTACAAGATTGGGATCAGTATGGCCAAGAGAAGTGCTTGCTAGACAAGTATATCAACTTGTTCCACACATTGGTCAAGCAAGCAGAGTACCCTGACAACCTGCAACTCTGTCTGACCTTTTGAGAAAGGCTCCATCTGATCCTGATGGAGCGCATTGACAATCTTGCAACGGGACGACTGGCAAAGAACCAGGTCCTTTCATGGTACTGAATAGCTCAGGAGTAATGGCAACTCATCAAGTTCAAGCACAACCTCTGCAAGCTCATGCACTCTGTACCACCTACACAACCACTGATACGGCGGCCTGCCATGATGGAAAGACATAAGAAATATATTATGTTTAACTAGGTACAAAGGAAAACATTAAAACATGCATAAAACTGCTGAAACCTGTAAGCAAAGCATGTTCTACAGCTAAAACCTGTAGGCTATATGTGCCATAGTGTTCCGTGCTTTTTGACAATCCTAAAACTGGTCCAAACGTCAAAATTGGAGCACAGATGGTCAAGATATAGGCCTATTTTTGAAAGTCAATGATTTGTTGATGAGAAATAATAGCCAAGGGCTTCCATCAATCAATCAGTGATGAAACAGAGTTAGATATTGATAGGACTAATAACCAAGGAGTGGCTATGCTGATTTAATCACAGAATGATCCAGAGATGAAAATAGCTTGCGGCACTCAGCAGCCATCATTTGATGATATCACAGAATGACCTGGTCAGATTATCAAATTGATTTGATAAGATTAGTCAGATCTTGGATCAGGATTAGATTAGGCTAAAGATAAGCTATCTCATCTCAGATCAAGATCCAATCAAGATCCAATTACTAAAATCACTTCTAAATAAAGAACTGATGAAATCAATCAAGATCCCAGATTACGATCTGCAATCAGTGCATCAGAACCATCAAACCTTTGTGACTTTCCTTCTTGAAGTCCTACAGCACTCAATAATAGTGCTATCCCACCCCTCTGGGTACCTTGGGACTCCCTGGAACTGCGCAGACACAACAGAAGGACCCTCTGCGGGTCTTGGATACCAGAACAACGGAACTGGTAAAACAGGCTGCCAGAGTAAAAACTTTTCAATTCAGTAAAATTTATTGAATTAACTCTGGTTGGCTCAATCTTAACCCATACCTGGACCAATAGGAGGCCTAGGGACATGCAGATCACACATGGTCCATGCACAAGCAGGAGGATATAAATAGGGGAAGAAATGGGAGACCCAGCAAGGAACTACCTGTGCAGCTTGAGGTCCCCAGAGAATGGACTGCTTAGGCTAATCAGTAAAGTACTTCAGACCAGCTTTAATAAAGCTTATTGCCCCCATTTGTGTGAACTGAGTTTGCTCGAATCAAGCATAACTTTGTTGTTCTAGTGAATAAACCATTTGTGTGGCTCAGGGTCCTCAGGGAGTGTGATTGCTTAGGCCTATCATTTAGTGGACTTTATTAGGGTTGCTTTTGGGTGTCTTTTTAGAGACCTTTCATTGTGGTGGACTGCCTTAGTTCATTATAATAATAAAATAAAACTACCAAAACCAATAACAACTTTATTACAAGTGTTAGTTTCTGTGTCATAGCCCCATGAAACTCATGAAAGTAAAATTTAGTTGTCTACACTAATTGGAGTCCTTCTAGTTGGTTCAACAAACCCTACATTTTGCATCACCACTCACCACATTTCCCTGCAGACTCATGGTCTAGGCATCATCCATAGCAACAGTCACACCATCGGCACCTCTGGTACTACCTCCAGGTACTCTGATGGACATAAACACCTCCTGACAATGCACTCCTCTCCTCTTCTCATGCCGACACTGCAGCGCACAAGGCTACTTTGCATGCCAATGCTTTAGGAGTCTCAAAGTATGCTACTTCTTTCCAGAAGAGCAGAAGGAGCTACTCTTGCAGCTCTTGGCAGCCAGGGACACTGCCAGCATGCCCTCTGTGGACACTGCTATCCTAGAGAAGGCACAGGAGAACCCCTATGTTTTAGAGGGCCCAGAAGAATAGAAGGAGGGTTTTTAGGAGCACAGTAGGTAATCAGTATGCCTTTGCCACTTAGTGCTAATTGGTTTGCATGTCTGTCAGTAGAAGTCAAAAGCATCGCCTCTGCCATACTCAACAACTCCTCAACCTGCTTCAACACCTGCCCAAGCACACCTCCGTGCCCAGGAGCACTGCCTCCTCTGCTGCTATGTAATTGCCTCTACTCCATTGCTCAACTTCATCTAAATGAACGTGGAAATTGAGATGACTAACATGCAACAGACACAGAGCATGTCAGCCCTCTTGGACTCTGAAGCTACAGGACTCTTTGTGGATGCCAGCTACATAGAATGGCACTAGCTCACCACCCAACCCCTGCTTGCCCTGATCTCAGTATACAACATCAATAGTACTTGCAACAAAGCTGGGTCCATCCAGTCTATGGTGGACCTTGTCCTCTGCTACTGGTCCCATGCCAAGCACACCACCTTTGCAGTCACAAGTATTAGTAAGTAGGACATGATCTTGGAGTTTCCATGGCTCCAGGAGCACAACCCAGAGATCAACTGGGCTACCAGGGAGGTAAGCATGAGCTGGTGCCCCCAGCATTGTGCAACATGTGCAGAAGAAGAGAAGAAAGAGTAGCACACCACTATGCAGGAACGTGCAGCTATCAGGGCATGCCACATAGGGCACCTCCCCTTTGCTAATCTCAACCTGCTGGACCCCCTGCCTCTGGCATTTCCTTGTAAGGCCTTCTACAAGGATGACAGACACAGCAGAAGGGACTCCAGTTAGGAAGAGGGATGCAAGAAGGAGTTTCTACCTATGCAGGACTCAGAGCTTCCAGATGAAGCCATCAAGATAATAAACTGCATCTATGCCACCATGCTGCAATCCCTGCCAGTTGTGGAGGAGATCTAGGCCAGCCAAACAACCTCTCAACGGTTGGCCCAGGCCTTTGCAGCCAATGCCCAGCCCTGGGCATTTTAGGATGCGGTCCCCAACTACCTACATGACTTGAGAATGTCTTTTCCAAGGCTTTGTTTGACTCTACCTTGAAACGCAAGCAATGGGACTATGCCATTGAGCTCCTACCAAACTTGAAGCCAGCCAACTGCAAAGTTTACTTGCTTGCACCCAAAGAGCAAAATCAGCTTGATGTCTTCCTCCAGGAGAATCTGGAGTCTAGCCAAATCTGCCCCCTTGAAGTCCTCAATGGCCTCTCCAGTGTTTTTCATCAAGAAGAAGGATGGCTTCCTCTAGCTGGTCCAGAACTATCATGTACTCAACACAATGACCATCAAGAACTGCTACTCACTCTTCCTCATCTTTAAGCTAATCAACAACCTCCAGAGTGCGTGCTACTTCACAAAGTTAGATGTCCAATGGGGCTACAACAATGTGCACATCCAGGAGGGAGATGAGTGGAAGGCCACATTCCAGACCAACCATGGGCTGTTTGAACTTCTGGTGATGTTCTTCAGACTCATTAACAGCTCTGCCATCTTCTAGACCAGGATAAACAACATCTTGCAGAACCTGATCACAGACAGAGTGGTCTGTGTGTATCTTGACAACATCCTCATCTATACCAAGATGCTAAAAGAGCATCAGCAAATCACATGGGGGTGTCCTGGACCGTCTCTGCTAGCACTAGCTTTATCTCAAGCCAGAGAAGTGTGAGTGACCTGTATCAAATATCTTAGACTCATCATCTTCCACAGCATATGGACCTGGTGAAGGTGGCCAGCATCATACAGTAGCCAGTGCCCTGGAGCAAGAAGAAAGTGCAAGCCTTCCTGAGGTTCACCAACTTCTACCAATGTTTCATCCAGGACTTCTCCCATCATGCATTTCCCTTCTTTGACCTCACCAGAAAGAATGTTGCTTGGACTTAGTGCAACATGGAGCAACAGGCCTTTGATGTCCTTCTGCCATCATGTCAAAGCCCATCCTGCTCTTTCCAGATGACAACTGACCCTTCCACATCAAGGCCAACAGTTCTAACTTTGCAACTGGTAGTCTGTTTTCAGCAGTCTCTAGAGGATGGTAAGTGGCACTCTGTTGCCTTCTACTCCAAGAGCCTCAATGCTGTTGCAATCATCTGGTTACTGGAGGAGTGGCGCCACTTCCTCAAAGGGGCCTGCCACAAGTTCAAAGTCTGGACAGACTACAAGAACCTGGAGTACTTATAGATGGCCAAGAAACTAAACCATTGCCAGGCCTGGTGGTCCCTGTACCTCACCAAATTTGACTTTACACTGCACTACAAGCTAGGCCAAAGCATGAAAAAGCCCAATGCTCTTTTCTGGTGTGCTGACCATGGCTCTGGTGCAGGGAACAACAACAACATCACCCTCCTGCACTCAGAGTTGTTCATCATTTGCACGCTGGAAGGGGTAACCATGCAAGAGGACCAGGTCAATATACTCTAAGACATACACTGGAGTGATGGAGAAGGCTTACAGAAAGATTTGATTGCCAAAGCTGCATTAGCGCTATGCTTGGAATGCCCCTCCAGCATGAAGTCCATACGTTGATGACGCCCAAAAGTTGCTAAGTGCTGTCAAGGGTAAACAGCGCCTAGCTACTGAGAAGAGAAAGCATTGGGCAGTTGCTAGTTGTTGTTAGAGTCCTGAGCAGAGTCCTAAAAGCCTAGTTTGTTAATAAGGTAATTGAAGAGTGAAATGAAATGTGCTTAGCAGTCTAAGCCATACTGCCCACTGTAGGTGCAAGGCACTAGGGTACCAAAGTCAGTAAAGGACTTGGCAACATAAACATAGTCAAAGTGTGAGGCGGCAAGTGTAATGAAGTCGGTAAAGTGTTTTTAATCACTTAGCAACTTTGAAGAACTTAGAGGATGCAAGTTGTGATCTGAACTGTGGGGTGTAATTTAATGATGGCTAAGACAAAATATATACAGTATTTATAGGCACTAAGTTGCTGTGTTAATTAAACTAAAAGTTGCTAATTAATCAATCAAAAAAAATAATGACAAAGGCAATGGAATGTGAAAGTTGCTAAGCGATGGCATCTGCCAAGTCGGGTGTTAACTCAACAACATAGCAGTGGAAATGGTCAAATATGTGAGGACTGTTGCTAAGGCCTGAAATTATCAAGGGGCTTGTCTTGAGTAAGTTGTTAAGCATCAGATAAGCAATAAGCATTGCTAAGCACAAGGCACCAGAGCTGAGAAAGTGCTGGTATGCTAATAGTTGTTGGCAAGTTGCTAAGCACATAATCTGATAAAGCACTGGCTATCTTTGATCAGTGAACCGTTGCCAAGCCAGAAGTCATGTGGTGAAGTCCCATGTGCTAGAAGTCATATGATGAAGTGGCATGCACTAGAAGTTATGTGATGAAGTCTTGTGCACTAGAAGTCATGTAGTTGCCAAATCCTGTGGTCCTGCGCATTGTATCTTGTTAGTCTGCATTTGATTCCTGCATGCTGCAAAATATAAGTTGTTAAAAATAGCACCAGTATCTTGAGCTCAGCCAGAGGCTTATTAATGTACTGACAATTGGGGGTTGCAGGATGGTCTTCTCACTTTCTGAGGGCAGATATATGTGCTCAATGACTCAGACCTTTGTAGATGCATTGTTGAGCAGCACCACAACTTCCATGTCACGGAGCACCTTAGTAGATGAAAAACATTGGAACTCATCTCCCAGAACTACTGGTAGCCACAGATGTTCCACTACATAGGTTCCTACACCAGTATCTGTGACCTCTGACTCCAAACAAAACCCCACTGACACCTTCCAATGGGTCAACTGCAGTCCCTTTCCATGCTTGCAGCATGCTAAAGAGTAGCCTCTGTTGACTTCATTGTGGAGCTCTTGGATGTGTATGGACATGACACAGTCATGGTTGTGGTTGACCTGTATGGCAAGCAAGTGCACTTCATCCCAACCCACATGACCTGCTTTGCAATGGGTGTGGCCAACCTGTACTAGAAGAACATCTGGAAGCTCTACAGTCTCTTCAATGCTTAAATCTCTAACCAGGGCCCCCAGTTTGTAGCAGACTTCACCTGGGAGCTCTACCGCCTCCTGCACATCAAACTCCAAACATTCACTGCCTACCACCTGCAGTCCAATGGTCAGACCAAGCACATCAACCAGGAACTGGACCAGTACCTCCAGCTGTTCTGCAACAAGCAACAGGACAATTGAAACAAGCTCCTTCTAGAGGCCAAGTTCTAGTACAACAACCATGTCCACACGTCCACGCAGCACTCCCCATTCTTTCTGGACACCGACAAGCACTCCCAGATGGGCTTTGAACCATGTGTACAACAATTGAAGAACAAGTCTGTCAACAAGTTTGTTGACCACATGCAGAAGGCACAGAAGGAGGTAAAAGCTGCTTTGACCAAGGCAAAGCACAACATGGCCCGCTACTATAACCAAGGGCATACACCAGCCCCCCAGTACAAGCCCAAAGACCGTGTCTACCTGGACACCTCTGACATCACAACCACTTGACCCTCCCAGAAGCTATTGCACCAGCAACTGAGGCCATATGTAGTTGAGTGTCAGATAGGACTGCTGGCTTACAGGCTCCAGTTGCCCACTAGCATAGGCCACCTACACCCAGTCTTCAATGTAGTCAAGCTCTCACCTGCCCTGGACAATCCTATCTTCAGTCAACGTACCCTACCTCTGCCGCCTCCAGTCATTGTTGACAATGGCTCAAGTACAAAGTAGAGAAGATCCTCAACAATCATCTATTCCAGCACAAACTACAGTACAAGGTCAAGTGGAAGGGCTATGGTATTGAAGACAACTCCTGGGAACCTGTTGAAAACATCTATGTGCCCATCCTTGTGAAAGACTTCCACCACAGTAACCCCAAAGCTCTCCATGCCATTTGAGACATCTACTCTGTCTCCTCAGCCAACCACATGGTCCATGACTTGTTCTACTCAGTGTGTCAAGATGCCACACTCTAGAAAGAGGGTAATGTCAGGGGACTTCCTTTTTCAGCCACCTTGGAGTTCCCTGGCAGACTCTGGAGATCTCTGGAATGGCCTGCTCTTTGTCAGATTTCTCCAGGTTGCTCCTGTACCATTGTAGAAGTACTGTACAGTTGCTCTCACATCTCTGCCTCCTGCACTGATGCACCATGCCATAGCAGAAGAATCCTTAGACTTGTTCTCTGCAGATTTCCCTCTGCCAAGTGATTAGTTATTTCTATGTTGTATTTACTGTCTCTAATAAACTTTGGATTTCTCTCTGCCAGTTGTGTGATTTAGCTGCAACCTCTGGAGGTTGCCCTTACAGTTCTCTCTTCTCTAGAATTCCTTGAAACTCTTTCTCCATCATCAAGAATGCTGGCAATTCCACCAGTAGGCTGGTAATTTGGGCCACATCTTCCTCAACCTCCTCCACTGTCACAATCTTGCAACCATTTAGTCAATCATGACTATCATGATGCTTCTTCATTGTTCTATACCATTGCAGATGGCTATCCATGTCCTTCAGGACCACTTTTTCTGCCCTCATTGGCACACCATTTACAACAACAACATCATTGATAGTCAAGAGTTACTTTGTTTCTATGCATGAGTAGTATACCAATAATCATATCATAGCAATCAAAGTTTGCTATATTGACATACTCCTTTGTAGACATCCCTGATGTCTTGATCCTAACCTCTACACCTTGCCCAGCTACTCACAGTGCCCAATTGGAGCATCAATGGCTCCACCAGTTTATGAATGCAAACAGTGTTAATGTGAGCAAACTGGGGTATAATACCTGTTGTAGTACTACCTGAGTCCCACAGTGTCCATGCTAGATGTTCATTGACATCAATGTACATGACCAGACACTCCTTCTCTTCCAGAGTATACTTTGGTCATTGCAGCTTGTCTACTGCTTTCTGCAGCATCATGTGTTTCATGTGGATGCATCTATCCTCTGGGTATTCAGTGAGGGCAAATGAGTGCTCTTCATCATCATTTCAAGCACAATAGTCATTATCCTATACATCTACTGTAACATATTCATCATTCTTGTCCTGAGTGCTCTTGGCATCATCTACTACTGAGCAGTTTTTCTGCTCTGGATAACTATCCTCATTCTCTGCAATTGCTCCTGCATCATCACCAATGCTGCTGGCAACATCACTTGGTTCTCTGACCATGTGCACTGCCCATATCTGCACCTTTGGCACAAAGCATTTCTTTGCAAAGTAGCCTGTCCTGCCACAATTATAACAGCATGGTGTTTTACCACCCACCTTATTCACCTTATCTGCTCCTCCAGGAGCAGGCTTGGGTCCCACCACTTGCTGCAGAGCATCTTGGTTTCTTGGTTTGCCTTTGGCATGACAGGTGGGGGTCCTACTACTTGCCAAAGCTCTCTAGTCACGGGTCATTGACCAACTGGTCTAGACACAGGCCATTAACCTGAGGACACAACTCTATGTACAACAAATTGTGGATTGCAATTCTTCTTCATTTCTGACCACTTGGCCAGGAAGGTCCTAATTTTTATGGGCTGGCAAATCACCAGGTGTTGCGAGCTACACTGGTCATAATAATTAGCAGTCTTTGTAGACTGCTCATAGTACATCATATACACTAAGAACTTGGTTACTGTGTTGACCTCTGGAAATAAATTATTGTTGCATTGATAATACCCAAAAGTAGCTAAGTACTGTCAAGAGTAAATTCAAACCAGCTTTAATAAAGCTTATAGCCTATATTTTTGTGAACTAAGTTCGCTCAAACTAAAGCTTAACTTTGTTAATCTAGTGAATAAACCATTTGTGTGGCTTGGGCTCCCCAGGGAGTGTGACTACTTAGGCCTATCATTTAGTGGACTTCATTAGGGTTGCTTTTTATTATCTTTTTAGAGATCTTTTATTGTGTGGACTACCTTAGTTCATTATAATAATAAACTGAAACTACAAAAACCATTACAACTTTATTGCAAGTGTGTGTTTCTGTGTCATAGCCCCACAAAACTCACAAAACTAAAGTTTAGTTGTCTACCCTAATTGGAGTCTCTCTGATTAGTTCAACAAACCCTACATTTTGCATCACTAAGAAGAAAGGGGAGCACCCAAATCTCTTTCTAACTGTAATTCTGTTTGCCCATATTATATGCCTGAAGAACCAGTACCACTTGGTCTTGTCTTCACAGGCTTTATACAAGGCCTGCCTCACATCCCAATGTGGTCTTTCTATCCTCTTATTAGCTCTAGAATTATAGGGAGCAATATTTATGCCCTGTATCCCATACTTCTTAGATAACCAATGTACCACCTTTGTGAACTGCCCATCATTATCTGTGACAATGTTGCTTATACACCATCTGCAAATCACTTCTTCAAATAGCCACTGCTCAATTAACTTGTGTCAGCACACCAAGAGAGGGCATTGGGTTTTCCCATGCTTTGGCCTGGCTTGTGGTGCAGCATGAGGTCAAAGTTGGCAAAGTACAGAGACTACCAGGCCTGGCAACAGTTTAGTTTCTTGGCCGTCCAGAAGTACTGCAGGTTCTTGTGGTCCATCCAGACTTTGAACTTGTAGCAGGCCTGTAAGAGCAACCTCTGGGAGTTGTGGCCACGTCACCCAATTAGCAGAGGGAAATCTGAAGTTTATTAGAGACAGTAAATACAACAGGGAAATAACTAATCACCTAGCAGAGGAAAATCAAGTCTAAGGATCCCTCTGCCATGGCGTGGCACATCAGTACAAGGGCAGAGGCATGAAAACAGCTGTACAGTACTTCTACAATGGTGTGGAAGCATCCTGGAAAAGTCTGATGAAGGGCAGGTCACCCTGGAGATCTCCAGGGACCACTGGAGAACTCTAGGGTGGCCAAAAAAGGAAGTCCCCTGACATCACCCCCTCCTTAAAGTGCGGCATCTCAATGCACCCAGTAGAACAAGTTGCAAATTGCATAGTCAAACCAGGGAGATAGGGTAGATGCCTTGGATTACACAAAGAGCCTCGGAGTGACTGCGGTAGAAGTCCTTCACCAGGGCAGGCACGTGGACGTTTTCAGTGGGTTCCTAGGAGTTGTCTTCAATACCATAGCCCTTTTACTTGACCTTGTATTGTAGCTTACACCAGAATAGACAACTGTTGAGGACCTTCTTTACTTTGTACTCCGGGCGGTCATCTACAATGACCAGAAGCAGTGGAGGTGGGGCGCATTGACCAGGAATAGGATTGTCCAGGGCAAGCAAAAGCTTGACCATGTTGAAGACCAGGTGGAAGTGCCACATGCTAGTGGGCAGCCAGAGCCTGTAGGCCAGCGGTCCTACCTAGCGCTCAACCACATATGGCCCTGGCTATTGGTGCAAGAGCTTCTGGGAGCGCCTAGTGGTTACAATGTTGGAGGCATTCAGGTAGACTCGGTCCCTGGGCTTGTACTGGGGGGCTGGCAAACGTCCTCAATTGTAGTAGCGGGCCATGTTGTCCTTAGCTTTAGTCAGGGCAGCCTCTGCCTCCTCCTGTGCCTTCCACATACAGTCAACAAACTTGTTGACAGACTTGTTTTCCGATTGTTATGCACATGGTTTGAAGCCCATCTGCGGGTGCCTGCTAGTGTCCAGGAAGAATGGGGAATGCTGCATGGAGGTGTGAACATGGTTATTGTACTGGAACTCAGCCTCTGGAAGAAGCTTGTCCCAGTTGTCTTGCTGCTTATTGCAAAATAGCTGGAGGTACTGCTCCAGCTGCTGATTGATGCGTTCAGTCTGGCCATCAGACTACAGGTGGTAGGTGGTGGAAGTGTGGAGCTTGACATGCAGGAGGCAATAAAGCTCCTGGGTGAAGTCCGTCATGAACTGGGGGCCCTGGTCAGATACATAGGCAGTGGAGAGGCCATGGAGTTTCCAGACGTTCTTCTGGTACAGGTTGGCCACGCCCATTGCAGAGCAGGTCAAGTGTATTGAAATGAAGTAAGCCCGCTTACCATACAGATCAACCACAACCATAACTGCATTGTATTCATGCACGTCTGGGAACTCCACGATGAAGTCAACAGAGGCTATGCTTTAGTATGCCATGGGCATAGGGAGATTGCAAGCATCTCCTTGTTGTGGATCTCATGATTTTGTTCCATGGCATTGAGGCTCTTGGAGTAGAAGGCAACAGGGTGCCACTTACCATCCTCTGGGGACTGCTGAGAGAGGACTGCACCGGTTGCAAAGTCAGAACTGTCAGCCTCAACGCAGAAGGGTTGGTCATTGTCTGGGAAGAGCAGAACAGGCTTGAATGTGATGGTGGACTTGAGGGCGTCAAAAGCCTGCTGTTCCACATTGCTCCAGGTCCAAGCAACAACCTTCTTAGTGAGGTCAAAGAGAAGGTGTGTGTGATGGGAGAAGTCCTGGATGAAGTGCTGGTAGAAGTTGGTGAACTCCAGGAAGGCTTGCACTTTCTTCTTGCTCCAGGACTCTGGCCACTGCGTGATGTCAGCCACCTTCACTGAGTCCATCTCCACCATACCATGAGAGATGATAAGTCCAAGGTATTCAATATGGGTCTGCTCAAACTCACACTTCTCTAGCTTGAGATACAGCTGGTGTTGGTGGAGATGATCTAGAACAATCCGTGTGATCTGACAGTGCTCTTTTAGTGTCTTGTTATAGATGAGGATATTGTTGAAATACACACAGACCACTCCATCCACAATCAGGTCCTGGAAGATGTCATTCATCATGGTCTGGAAGGTGGCAGGGCTGTTGGTGAGTCCAAAGAACATCACCAGGGGTTCAAACAGCCCATGGTTGGTCCGAAACACTGCCTTCCACTCATCTCCCTCCTAGATGCACATGTTGTTGTAGCTCATTGGACGTTCAACTTTGTAAAGTAGCGTGCACTCCAGAGGTTATTGATCAGCTTGGAGATAAGGGGGAGTGGGTAGCTGTTCTTGACAGTCATCACATTGAGCATGCAATAGTCTTTGACCAACCAGAGGGAGCCATCCTTCTTCTTGATGAAAAACACAGAGGAGGCCATTGGGGACTTTGAGAAGAAGATTTGTCTGGACTCCAGGTTCCAGAGGAACATGTCAAGCTTGTCCTGCTCCTTGAGTGCAAGCAGATAAACCTTGCAGTTGGCCGGCTTCAAGTCCGGTAGGAGCTCAATGGCATTGTCCCACTGCTTGTGCTCCAAGAGGAAGTCAAATGAGGCCTTGGAGAAGACATCCTCAAAGTTGTGCAGATGGTTGTGGACTGCATCCTGGAACACCTGGGGCTGGGCGTTGGCTGCAAAGGCCTGGGCCAACTGTTGGAAAATATTCTGACTGGCCCAGATCTCCTCCGCCAGCAGCAGTAGTTGCAGCATGGCGGTGTAGATGTAATCTCTGTCAGGGGACCGGTCTCCGGACCGTGTCCAACTCTACTCCAAGCTTAGTCCGACAATATGCCTATTCCTAGCAGATCCAACCGGCTGCTTGGCCCACCCTTTCCTCTTCCGTCTCTTAGTAGTCAGCCTTGATGAGTCATATGCATGGACCTTACTCAGCATCGATTATTGTTAGTCATACTCCTTTACATACCGGGGCCCAATTAGTAAACAGTATTAGTAATAGCACAGCCACTGATGTAGTATATATAGGCAGCCTGTGGATAGAATATCCCCAGGCTGAACAATAGCAGTGTTCTTCTGGCCTACACACCAAACCTACTGTAAGCTCTCTAGCGACATCCGACCGCTTGGTTAGCCTTGCTGGTCCCTTGCTTGACTCTTGCTTGCCTCTACGCCCGCTCGACTCCCGCTTGTCACCAGTGCTTGCTGGCTCTGTGGAAGGAGTTCTGTAGACGTTAAGCGTTCCCTTTACAGGTTGTTCAGCCTCCTACACTGTCCGCCCTCCTAGCCCACAGTATCCAGCCCTATCTCCTACTATGTCTTCTGACTCTCGGTCTCCCTCTACCCCCACGACTCATACTCCTACAGCGGCACCCTCTGCTCGCCCTTCCAACCTGGCCTCTGGTACACCCCCTGTTCCTGGAACGGGCCCTGCCATGACGCCTCTCTGGACCGCCAACTGGTTTTCTATAATGCAGCAGATGCAGCTGACACTCGCCGCCCTCAAACGCAGACTAGCCACTCTGGAGAGTGGACATGCGATCGCCGCCGCTTGAACCGCTGATAAGCATAGTAACGCTCTGGTTGCCCATTGTTCTGCTCCTCCTGGCCACCCTAAGCCCTCTGAGTCCTCCAAAACTCCTACCACGCCCCCCTCTCGCAATCCTCAATGGGTCTCGCGATCTACTTCTAATACTCCCCTGGCTGTCCCTCTTGCTCGGGATCTACCTCCTACCGACGGTAAAGCCCCTCGTTACGAATGTGCTCTTGAGCTCCCCGACTCTCTTGTTGCGCATGTTGTTGGGCATCAGGGGCGTGGCCTTAAACAAGCCCATGACCTGTCCGGCTCCCGGTTGGCTGCCTTCTCGGTTGGTCCAGCTGGTGGTGAAGGCTGACGCTTTGTCACTATCCGGGGCACTGACCAGCAGATTGGTGAAGCCCTTGTGGTCTTTGGAAAGCGCATTGCTAAGAAGCGTGTGTGCACACCGCGGAAGCAGCGATCTGGCAATGCTGCGCTGGCTGTTGCTGTGCCGGCCCCTTCTAGGGATCCCGCCTTGTTCACCCCGAAACCCTCTACTCTGTCGGCACCGCCTCCTCCTCCTATGGCTTCTGTGCCTGACTCTACCACGGACTTCCAAGAACCCACTGATTGGGATGATCCGTCTCCTATGCCAGTTTTGGTGGCATCTTCACTGCCCACCAGCTTGCCTATGGCCCTCTCTACTCTGACTCCAGCTCTGTCGTCCCCCATGGTCATCAACTACGCCTTTGGGCATTATGCTTGGGGCACTTCTGAGGCACCACCGCGTGGCACTAGCACTGCTCGACGCTCTTGCCCGACTCGGGGAAAGTAACACTGTTTGTCGAGGCGACAAACCTAGAGGAGAGGCTGATGTCAGGGGACCGGTCTCCGGACCGTGTCCAACTCTACTCCGAGCTTAGTCCAACGATATGCCTATTCCTAGCAGATCCAACCAGCTGCTTGGCCCATCCTTTCCCCTTCCGTCTCTTAGTAGTCAGCCTTGATGAGTCATATGCATGGACCTTACTCAGCATCGATTATTGTTAGTCATACTCCTTTACATACCAGGGCCCAATTAGTAAACAGTATTAGTAATAGCACAGCCACCGATGTAGTATATATAGGCAGCCTGTGGATAGAATATCCCCAGGCTGAACAATAGCAGTGTTCTTCTGGCCTACACACCAAACCTACTGTAAGCTCTTTAGCGATGTCCGACCGCTTGGTTAGCCTTGCCGGTCCCTTGCTTGACTCTTGCTTGCCTCTACGCCCGCTCAACTCCTGCTTGTCACCAGCGCTCGCTGGCTCTGTGGAAGGAGTTCCGCAGACGTTAAGCGTTCCCCTTACAATCTCCTACTTTGATGGCTTTGTCTGGAAGCTCCAGGTCCTGCACAGGTAGGAACTCCTCTTTGCATCCCTCTTTCTGACTAGAATTTCCTCCCTACAAGGGAATGCCAGAGGTGGGGAATCCAGCAGATCAAGATCAGCAAAGGGGAGGTGCCCTACATAGCATGCCCTAATAGCTGCACTGTAAGGGCGACCTCCGGAGGTTGCGGCTAAGTCACACAACTGGCAGAGGGAAATCTGAAGTGTATTAGAGACAGTACATATTACAGGGAAGTAACTAATCACCTGGCAGAGGGAAATCTGAAGAGAACAAGTCTAAGGATTCCTCTGCCACGGCGGGGCGCATCAGTGCGGGGGCGGGGGCATGAGAACGACTGTACAACATCTCGGAGAAGTCCGACGACTGCAAGGGAGCGTCCCGGAGACCTCCGGGATGGCCCGAAAAGGAAATGGCCGGAAAAGGAAGTCCGGAGGGTCCCGGAGATCTCCAGGATGGCCGGAAAAGGAAGTCCCCTGACATCACCCCCCCCTTAGAGTGCGGCGTCTCGACGCACCGGGTAGAACAAGTTGCGGACCGCGCGGTCTACCGGGGAGACGGGGTAGATGCCCTGGATTGTACGAGGGGCCTCGGGGTGACTACGGTGGAAGTCCTTCACCAGAGCGGGTGCATGGACGTTTTCGGCGGGTTCCCAGGAG
>QLOM01000904.1:0-26275 GCA_003313785.1 Termitomyces sp. MG148
TTTTCATCTCCTATCACATTTTTAGCCTCCGCTAGAGGAACACAAAGCAGCAAGAAAACAAAAAAGAAAGAAGAAGAAGAGGAGGAGGGCCCAGAGCCCCAGTTTAAGGTTGTGGATTTACCCCCTCGTTGCTCCATTCCACACGCTCACCCCCCTCCTCACTCATGGCCAACAACGCCTCCATCTGGGCTATTAATGCCACTATATTGTCCTCCTATGTGGGCAAGACCTCTCTGGCACCTGTTGCTACCTCCATCCATGATCCTAGGACCACCGTGTTCCTCCACCAGTGCCCTGCCAATAACCACCCAAGCTGTAACACCCCCTGCTCCAACTCTGGGAGAAACTCATCTAGCATCTGCCCCATACCTTTTCGGATCAAAGCGTCCATGGCAGAAGCCTCATCAAGCAAGACCTGGTGCTCCTGAACACAACCTAGACAAGGGTTAGCAGCTTCGAACATGATCAGGAGACCACCCATGAAGTACTCCAACCCGCCCCAACGCCACCTCACCTGCCATTTGCTCTTGCTGACAAACAGCCAGTGTTAATAACAGAAGTTAGAAATAACTCAGAAGCGACCAAGTAATGGTAAGCGACTATATTGGATATCTGCCTGTTAATAACAGAAGGTAGAAATAACTAGGTAGACATAATCAGTAATTGAGTAGGAATTTAATATAACTATACGCACCGCAGAAGTAACCAAGTAATGGTAAGCGATTGAGGTGCATTGCAACAAAAATTGTAGTATTAGTAAGAAAATTATAAATAAGGAAATTGATCGAGACTTTGGTAACGAGAGGGATGTAGGAATCATATTTCAACACTCCCTCTGGATTCGCAGCCTGGGGTTGATTAAGTTGTATAGGACATACCCATATCAACTATCAATTTTTTAAGTCAAGAATGTGGTAATGCTTTTGTAAAAATGTTGATATGGCAGCTCGCCGTTGCGGAACACTGAAACCAGTAACATTATATGGTATAAGACAAAAATATACATAATATGTTTAAAAACAAGGCTGAAAACCGTAAGCCAGACATACTAGACAGCCAAAACCTGTAGGCTGGACATACCGTAGTGTTCCCCACCTCTCAACGAGTCTGAAACTGGTCAAACAAAGTCAAACGGTGCATAATTCGTCGAGTTATAGACAAACCTTTGAGTAGTGATGGATTGGTGATAGCCGAGAGCTTCCATCAATCAATCATTGATGATCCGGAATAAGATCTTGATGGGAATGATAAGCAAGCTGTGGCTGTGCCAAAAGAAGCTGATTCGATCATGGAGAGATCTGCAATCAAAGATAAAGCTGAAAATAGCACAGCACTTGGCGGTCATCAAAATAGATTAGATTAATAGCTATCTAATCTCGGATCAAGATCCAAGTACCGAAATCAGTCTAAATTAAGGATTGATGTAATCAATCAAAGATCTCGGATCATGATCTGCGATCAGCGCATCAATTCCATCAAACCTTCATGACTTTCCTTCCTGGAGCCCTACAGCACTCAATTATAGTGCTATCCCGCCCCCCTGGGTACCTCCGGACTCCCCGGAACTGCGCAGACACAACGGAAGGACCCTTAGCGGGTCTCGGATGACAGAAATGCGGAACCAGAGGCCAGAATTAGCCTAAAACCGGCTGCCAAAACAAAAACTTTTCAATTCAGTAAAATTTATTGAATTGAACTCCAGCAGGCTCAATCTTAACCCATACCCGGACCAATGAGACGCTTAGAGGCCCCAGATCATGCATGGTCTGTGCGCAAACAGGAGGATATAAATAGGAGAAGAAAAGGGGGACCCAGCTAAGGAAATACCTGTGCAGCTCGGGGTCCCCAGGGAGTGGACTACTTAGGCTAATCAGTAAAGTACTTCAGACCAGCTTTAATAAAGCTTATTGCCTACATTTGTGTGAATTAAATTTGCTCAAATCAAAGCTTGAACTTTGTTAATCTAGCAAATAAACCATTTGTGTGGCTTGGGGTCCCCAAGGAGTGTGACTACTTAGGCCTATCATTTAGTTGACTTTACTAGGGTCGCTTTTTGGTATCTTTTTAGAGACCATTTATATTGTGGACTACTTCGGTTCATTATAATAATAAACTAAAACTACAAAAACCCTTACAACTTCATTACAAGTGTTAGTTTCTGTGTCATAGCCCCACAAAACTCGCAAAAGTAAAGTTTAGTTGTCTACACTGATTAGAGTCCCTCTGATTAGTTCAACAAACCCTACATTTTGCATCAATGTTGGTGATGTTTTTCTTGGAGGAAACTGACTTCACAAATATATCTTTATGTCTGACCGCTTTGCAAATCCAATGTATCCTAACATCAATGTGCTTGACCTTGCTGTGACCACTAGTATTCTTTGTGAGAGCCACGGCCGTGTTGTTGTCACATTGAACAGTTAAGAGTCAGTCCACTTGTATATCTACCTCCACAAGCCAAGAAAACATCCACATAGCCTGTTTGCCCACTTTGAATATATTCAGCCTGGCCAGTTGACATGCTTATGCAATCCTGAGTTTTAGCTTTCCAGCTCACCAGTCCTCCAGCCATATTAAATATGTATCCAGCTGATGACTTTTGGGTATCTGGATTGTCGGCATACAATGAATTAGAGAAGCTATATGGTTTGATGTTGCTGCCCTTTCGATACATTATAATGAGATTTTTCATGGTTTTCAAGTATGAAAGGACATGCTGAGCAAGATGCCAATGGACTGGGCATGGATCCTTGGCATAGCACATCAGTACCATCACTGCAAATGCAATATCAGGGCATGTTCCATTGGCAATGTGATTTAACATTCCCAGAACTTTGCGGTACATCTTGTCCTTCATGAAGTAAGCATCCTTTTTGGGAATTGGCTTAGGTTGGGAATCCAATAAGTTAACATTAGCAGGGAGTGGCATGTACTTTGGCTTAGCGTCTTCCATCCCAAAACTTGATATAGTCTTTTTGATTAATTGCTTTTGATGGATCGTAATGCTCCCAGTATTGTTGTTAACGATTATAGAAATCCCAAGTACTTTGTTTGGCTTTTCTAAGTTGATTATTTCATATACCCCACCAAGGTCCTTCTTAGTTGTATCAAGAACTTCATCAGAGGTAGCACCCATTAGGACATTGTTGGTATATGTTAATGGCAATATATATTCGCCATTTTGTGTCCATTTGATCTGGATACAGATGTCAGCTCAAGATTGACAATGACCCTGTTTGATGAACGTTTTGTTGAGCTCATGGAACTAATTATTTCCACCGTCCATTGTTCCATAGATGGTATCATTCATTTTTAGGACAGTGTTGACATTATGGATCTCATAATGCTCTTCAAAACCTTCAGGTATCTCAAGGTAATTTTCTTCTTGGGGCTTTGTATTGGGATAAGCACTAACAAAGTTGATTAAGCCAAGTTTTAGTCCATGAGAAGCAATTATAGCCAGTAGAATTCTGACGGATTCATACCTAATGACAGCCACAAAGGATTCCTCATAGTGTTCTCCTAACTTTTGGGTGAATCCTTTTACTACGCTTTGTGCTTGTTGTCTAATGAGAGATCCATTTCCGTCTACCTTAAGGTCAAATACCCACTTTGTCTTTATGGTATTGATTCCAGCAGGGCGTGGAATTGGCATGACAACTCCTTGCTTGTTCCATTGGACTATTTTTGCTTCTATCACAGGTCTCCAGAGATGGTGCCTGTCATGTTGTCTGCCTCGGTGAAGTTTATTGGGACAAAACAGTTCTGAGGTTCAGGAGGTATTCCTACAGATAGAACAGCTGGAGTCTCAGGGATGTTGGTGTAATGGCTATGATCTTTGTCATCACTCAGAGTCATGACACCAGAGAGGTTTCCATCTAGTCCAGTGCTAGCTAAAATTCTCTCAATTAGTCATGCTGACTTTCTCGATGCTGCAGGATATACGATGCAAGGTCTTGACTTTCTTAGAGCAGGGGGTGGCTTAGTCAGAGGTATGGTCTTGTTTGTTGGAGTTTTTGGTGGTCTAGGTAGCATTGGTGTTGGTTTGGGTGCATCAGTGATGATCTCATTGACTTGGTCATCTTTAGTCAGAAAATCATAGTTGGTTTTCTCATTGGTAACTTTGATTCTGTTATACTCCTCCTCAGCTGTGAGGGAATGGTGACCAGATCCTTCCTCAAATCAAACATCCCATGATTGGACAACTTCTCCAGTCTTGGGTATCAGCACCCAATACGTACCTCGATCTTCAATTCCAATCAATCAACCCTTGATAGCTTGCTCAGACAATTTGCCTCCGCTTTGTTCTCTTGGCACATGGACATATGCAATTGAGCTCCATACAAGTATGTGTCTGACATCTTGTCATTGACCAGACCATTTTTCCTCAGGTATTGATCCAGGATAACGGCTGGATGGCAAACACTTTTTGACGTAGTCCACAAAGTCCCAAGTCTTGGCCCACCATTTCACAAGCAGCCTTGCATCTATTAGCATGGCCCTGATGGCACCAGTTGTAACACTAATTGATCTCTCAGCAGTGCCATTTGACGTGGATGAGTATGGGACAGTCAGGTCAAAGATGAGGCCTTTCTCACAGAAATAGTCCTTCTATAAAGTACTATAAAATTCTAGCGCATTATTAGCATGGATGAAGACCATTATATGGCCAGTAATCCTTTCTGATTTGGCCTTATAGGTTTTGAGTGCTTGGAGAACAGTTTTTGTGAGTTGATTTTGAAGGAAGAAGGTACGTTGATGTGAGGAACCCTGATCATGGAACTTCATGGCATATATAGCACCACCAACGGATTTGACCTGAGCTGGATCCCACAGATCTATATTTGTTGAGCACAGAACTATGGTCTTGGGTGTGGGACTACTGTCAAATGGTCATTGTTTCACATTCACAACAATGCAGTCCTCACACTGGCCTATAATAGTCTTCTATTTGATGACAAGATCATTAATGAACTTTGATGCCTCAATGATACATGTGATGCCAAAATGGGAGAAGCATTGGTGCTATGTGGTGATGTTTACCAGATTTTGGAGTGATCAGGCTGTTAATGCTGCTGGAATAGGTATTGTTTGCTGCTTTGTGCATCATCCTCATTTTTTTGATATGACCCCCTTCCCCAGCTACTTTATTTCTATTGACATATTTGCACTCTGCCAATTCTCTTTCCCTCATGTTTCTTAACCTCTGACTTCCAACACTGTATTGGTTATTCAGGAATGCTCAGGCCTCATGTGAGGTCCCATCAGGGTTGATACCTAATCCAGCGATATCTGACAGATTGATCAAGATTGACAACAAAGCAACACTTTCATGGAGCTCATATTTGAGCTCATTCAGATTACGTGAATGTACAGGAGTTTGCTGAGTTGTTGTAGTGAGGGAGATTGTAGTCAACAGTTTGTATGGCAATGATTCAGCAGTTGAATCATCCTTATTGGGTTGTAGGGACACTGGCACAACAAATTTGTCTTTCCAGTAGTTAAGTGGCCCTTGAGGTTTTCCGTGGGCAATCATATTGATTTTCCAACTTGCATAGTTTTCATGGCCTTTACATTTTTGATCCTTGGATAAGGAAAACGGTAAAAGCATTGAACTCATGCTTGGTAATGGAAGAATATTCTATTGAGTCATAGGAGTTCTTTTGGTAATTGCAGAGCTTCTATTAATTGGAAGGGAAGGAGCTCATAACCTGTTAATAATAGAAGTTAGAAATAACTCAGAAGTCATCAAGTAATGGTAAGCGACTATATTGAATATCTACCTGTTAATAACAGAAGTTAGAAATAACTAGGTAGACGTAATCAGTAATTGAGTAAGGATTTAATATAACTATATGCACCTCAGAAGTGACCAAGTAATGGTAAGCAACTGAGGTGCGTTGTGACAAAAATTGAAGTATTAGTAAAAAAATTATGAATAAGGAAATTGATCAAGACTTTGGTAACAAAAGGAATGTAGGAATCATATCTCAACAGCCAGACTCTCTGCCGCCCATGCCAACCTCAACTCCCTTGATAAATGGGCCATCTGCTCCATCTAGAGATCTGCCCCCACCCTGGAGTCCTGCCCTGCAACCTCATCTGACACTGACTCCGCCCTTGTAAGCTGGGCCTGCAACTCGCACACCTCTAGGACCCATTTGTTCTTTCTCCCCAGCACATCATCACATACTTGCTGGGTGGCATCCTGTTCCTCCCATGCCTGCCACAACTCCGCCTCCTGCTGTGACAACCGCTCCACTAAAGCTTCCAACCACTGGCACAAGCCCAAGTTTGCCACAGACAACTCCTGGTCGGTCATTATCTGGGGAAAATCCACCGCATGTGTGGACTGAAGAGAGAAAATATGAAGTCCAGAGGGGCCCACCTCAGGGAAAGACCTCTGGAGACAGTTGAAAGGAGGACCACGACTCACTCCAGGAGATGAAGATGCCTGCTGCTTACCTTTGCTCTGGCTTCTCAGACTAGGAGACCCCACATGGCACTTCCCATGAGAAGGCTCCATCTTCCTCATTGGCACCTCTGCCCCCTTGTTGCTACTCTCCTCCAAAACCTCCTTTGCCCCCCATGGCCTCACCAACGCCTTCAACTTTGATCCCCCCACCATCTGGCTCAAGACCCACACCTCTTCTTAGCCCTGCTCCCACAATATGCATGATGCGCGCCATAACCATGACACCAAACACTGCTCATGCTTGGACCAACACAAGTCACACACTGAAGAGTCTCAGCAGGAGCCCACCTCTAGCACCACAAAAGTGCAGATGTCTCTATGATGCACACAGAAGATGCACTAACCACCCTCAGATACACCACCCACAAGACAGAGAAGAAGTAACTCACAAGGCCATGGGACTGGCACCATTCCAGTGTGGGAGGACTTCAGGCTTGCCCCAATGCAGTAACAAATGCCTTGGGGGTCACGCTCGCTTGAGGGACACGTTGCACAAGAAAAATAGGATGCACTTTGCTTGGAGTCTACTTAGGACGTGACTGCTTCACTGAGGGCCCCGGCGCAGAGCAGAGAGGCATGGGGATCACCACCTGGGGCTGAGGAGCGGCCTCCTGTGAACCTGCCCTCCAGGACGTTGCTTGAGCCTTCATTGCCTGCATTGTCACCTCTAGAAAATGGCGTCAGTGGACAACATGAAGACTTGCTCCAACATGCTCACAATGATGGTGGAGCATGTTGAGCATCCAGGGGTTCTTACAATAATCATAGGGGGATCGGCAGGCTTTGTACACTGCCCATGTCTCCACGTGGTTGTAACTTAAAGGGGGTGGAGTGAGGGAAAGAGAGAGGAGGGAAGGCAAATGGGACAGAGGAGGAAAAGATGACATGAAAGAACAGGACTAAAAAAATTGCAAATTTTTTTTTCAGAAGCCCTTTTTTGTACCCCCTAAGCAAGCTTCTTGACAACCCTCAGGGCTTCAACTTTGACTCCCATGACAACAACAATCTTCCATGACCAACCTGCACCTTGAAGAGTCTTGGCACTGAAGGGGGGATGATGTTACAACCTGCCAATCCCACACCCAACTCTGGGACCTTGAACCCACCCCCACACTCCTAGAGGTCCAGGAAGATGATCCCCCACCAACTCATAAGCCCAGGGCCAATTTCCTGCCAGTAACCATCACAGACGCTACCACCAATCACCCTGGCTATCGACCCAATCAGCCCGGCTGCTACCAACCACTCCCAGGAAGTCACACAATTCTCTTCAGACATCACTAACCCTCCCCAGACATCACTGGCCCTCTCCAATCATGCCATCACTTGCATCACCTAGCCATCATGTCATGCACAGCCATCACCCTATGCATCACCACTCTGGGAGTCCCTGATGCCGCCGCCACTTGATTGCCACCGACACCCACCACTCTATTAATTGGAACCAACACCTGCCTATTTGTATCGAGTCCTGGAGCTGTGCTTAGACCCGGAGATCAAAGACTTGACCTGGGACATATCTGCAAGAGTACTTAGGTGGTAGGATATTAAGTAGTCTTGATATTGCACACACTCTGTATAGTTTGCCCCAGTGTTTTGTTTGTATTCTTAAATTTATCTCTGCCTGTATTTTGTGAACCTCTGCCTTGTATTGTGCCTGTTTTAACTCTGTTTTGTCTTGTGTTTCATACTCGTCTCAATTCTCTTGCCTTGTACTCTCTTCTCTTTCTCTCTCTTGACTCTCTTCTGGTTTAGTTTCCAACTCATGTTTCCCTTTCTATTTGCAGTTCTGACTCTTCTCAAGTCCCGGTCTCATTCTTAATTGCATTTTGGTTCATTTGCTTGTATCTCTTTAAACCCCAGTCCTACTCTCTCTAATCTTGCCTTGCCTGCTCAGCTCAAACCATAGAGCCTGTAACCACCCCAGCCTTGTCTCTTCTAATCAACATCACCTCTGGACTTAACCAAAATCTCCCGCATTCACTTATATGTCTCATGGTTCACCCCAGAGATCCTGTAAGGGCAACCTCTGGAGGCTATGGCTCAGTCACACAGCTGGCAGAGGGAAATCCAAAGTATATTTAGGTAATACAACAATAACTACTCACTTGGTAGAGGAAAATCCAGAGAGAACAAGTCTAGGGATTTCCTATGCCAGGAGTGACGCTTTCAAGGCTCCAGAAGCATGGAAAGTAACTGTATAGCATGACAAAAGCCACAATAAAATTTATAAAACAAAAAAGGAAAATCTCCAAAAATAATCAAAAACTCGGAAATTGCCATTGCCAGAGGTCATGCACATGTCTCATGTGACTTGCTTAGTAATTTGGAGGCTAGCCTCAAGATGACTAAGCCTCTGGAAGCATTGGCTACACTTGTTTGAATGATAACTAAAGAACCAGAGCACCTCAAGGGCTGAGAATAGTACTAATAGATAGTGTTGAAAGAATAGAAGCAGTAAAGTAAAAGAGTGACAGTAGAAATAAGAAAATAAATAGAGGAAGAATGAAGGAATAAAGAGTGAAAGAAGAGAGAAATGAGGAGTCCCTTAACAGATTCTTTAAACGCTCATATCCATCCTGGAGCATAGCGTTTCACTCCTAGAGCCCTTGTAAGTCCCAGAATTGTACATCAGAGCTATTGCATCTCCTTGTAAGAGCCTTGCTCAGTAGACTGAGCCCCCATGGTCAGTGGAACCTGACAAGACTTTCCTCTGCTAAGTGATTAGTTACTTTCCATCAGGGGACTTTTGTTTCTGGAACTTCCTTTTCCAGAACCCCAGAGTTTTTCAGAGATTTCTGGAGATCTCCAGGATGCTCCCATGCCTTTTGGAAAGTACTGCATAGTTGTTCCCATGCTTCTGCCACCTGTGCTGATGTGCCATGCCATGGCAGAGGGATCCTTAGACTTGTTCTCTTTGAATTTCTCTCTGCTAGGTGAATTAGTTACTTTCCTGTTATATTATTCTGTTTCTAATAAACTTCAGATTTTTCTCTGCCAGTTGTGTGACTTAGCCACAACCTCTGGAGGTCCCCCTTACAGCAGAATAAGTCTCCTAATCTTAGTCTGGAAGCCCCCTATAGCCACCAAAATTCATCTGGCTTCTATCTGTTGCTTCTCCACTAGGCTTAAGCACCAACCCTATCTATGTCTCAGGTGGCTGCTTTAGAAGCTCTCTTGAACACTATGGCCTTCAGCAAGGAAGCCTGGACCCACGTGCTCCATTTAAAAATGCAGGTGCAACTTACTCAAGCGTCCCTTATTTAGCACATTGCTAAACTCACCCACCTCCACTAAACTACTGAAACCATCTCCAATTCCCTCTGCACACTCCTCAAATGCCTTGCTCCAGTGGCAGCCAACCCCCTGCCACCTATCCCGCCAGTGCAATGCCCTTGCGCCATATGATCCCCTCTCCCGGCATGGGAGCGCCTCAACATCCCACACTTGGCAATCCCCAATACGTATAATAGTGACCATGCATCCAGAAAACATTTTCTCCAATTCTGTGTCACCTACATCCAACTCTGCAGCAACAACTTTGTCTCCAACAAGCTGAAGATCATGTGAGTCCTGTCCTATATGAAGTCAAAACAGGCAGCCACCTACGCAATAAGGGTCTTCCAATGCTCTGGTGGCGTCAGAAGCTTTGCAGACTGAGCTGAGTTCAAACAGGAGTTCCTGAACAAGTTCTTCTCTTGAAACCCAAACCGCTGTGCTGGTCCTGCAAGACAGAGATCAGTATGGCCAAGGAAAGCAATCCCTGGACAAGTACATTGATTTATTCCATGCGCTAATAGAGCAGGCCAAGTACTCCAACAGCCTGCAGCTGTGCCTCACATTTCAGGAAGGGCTCCATCTGGTCTTGATGGAGCACATTGACAACCTCGTAGAAGGATGCTTGGCAGACAATTGAGTCCTATTGTAGTACTGGGTGGCTCAAGAGCAGTGGCAGCTCATGGAGCTCAAATAGGACCTCTACAAAGCCACAACTCCTGCTTTTTCCTTGCGCCTCCCATTCTACTCCTCTGTTGACCAACTGCTCTGCCTCTGGCAGCACTGTCAGCTGTCAAGTTCTGCTGACTTGGAGGCTCAGCAAGTCTGGACAAGGCCTTATAAAGCGGACTCAGACATTTATAGACACAAAGGGGGCCTACTAAGAGCCAAGGGAGTGCATTGGAGCATGAGAAGATGTGCCAGGGTCTGTCAAGGGACTCCTCATTTCTCCCTTCTTCCACTCCTTATTTTTTCATTCTTCCTCTATTTATTTCCCTATTTCTGCTGTTACTCTCTTACTTTACTGCTTCTATTCTTTCAACACTATCTATTGGTACTATTCTCAGCCCTTGAGGTGCTCTGGTTCTTTAGTTATCATTCAAACAAGTGTAGCCAATGCTTCTAGAGGCTTAGTAAGCATCCAGAGGCTTAGTCATCTTGAGGCTAGTCTCCAAATTACTAAGCAAGTCACATGAGACATGTGCATGACCTCTGGCAATGGCAATTTCCGAGTTTTTGATTATTTTCGGAGATTTTCCTTTTTTGGATTATAAATTTTATTGTGGCTTTTGTCATGCTATACAGTTACTTCCCATGCTTCTGGAGCCTTGGAAGCGTCACTCCTGGCATAGGGAATCCCTAGACTTGTTCTCTTTGGATTTCCCTCTGCCAGGTGAGTAGTTATTGTTGTATTACCTATATATACTTTGGATTTTCCTCTGCCAGCTGTGTGACTGAGCCATAGCCTCCAGAGGTTGCCCTTACAGCAGAACAAGTCTCTACATTTCGGTCTGGGAGCCCCCTTTAGCCTGCTTGAGCCCTCTCTTGCCCTCTTAAGTCACTCCACCACTGGATTACCTCTGCTTCTCTGTTGCTTCTATGACCCATCCAGCCCCCTCAGGTGCTCTCTTGGATGCTTCTGCCCCTCAAGATGATGCCTGGGGTTGCTTGCTTGCTCTGGAGACTCAGGTGCAGACCATTCAAGCTTCCCTCACCCTCCACACCACCGAACTTGCTGAATTACATCAGGCCACAGACACTATCTCTCAGTCCCTTCAGGCCCTCTTAGAGCACCTCCCTCTTACTCCTACCCCTCCTCAGGCACCTCCAGTTAGGGCTGACACACCTCCAGTTCCTTGCTCTAGGGCCTCTCCCCCTGTTCATGCCAATATTCCTTGTCCAGCGCTCCCAGATGCATTTAATGGTGACTGAGCCATGGACGAGTGATTCCTGCAGTCATGTATCACCTACCTTCAGCTCAGTGGGGAAGCTTTTCCTTCTGATGCTCTCAAGATTGCCTGGGTTCTTTCTTACATGAAGTCTGGACAAGCTTTGACATACGCACTACGAGTTTTTCAACGTCCTGGAGGAGTAGAGAGCTTTGGAAGCTGGGATCAGTTTGAGAAGGAGTTTTGAACTGAGTTCTTTCCCTTGGACCCTGCTAAGATAGCAGCCCTTACTCTCCAGGACCCTCATCGATACGGACAGGGAAAGCGGACCTTAGATGAGTACATTGACTCCTTCCGAGCTCTGGTTGAACAGGCTGGCTATTCAGACGGTCTTCAGCTCTGTTTCACCTTCCGAGATGGCCTCCTCCCCTCTCTCATGGATTGGATTGACAGCATGGCTAAAGGACAACCTGATGATGCGCATATTGAGTCTTGGTATCAGGTAGCACGTGACCAGTGACAGCTCATGGAGTTAAGGCATGAGCTCCACCAAGAAACTACCTCTTGCTCCACCTTGCATGTGCCTTTACCTGCTCGTCCTCTCATCTCTCATTCCTTTCCATTTTGTGCTCCAGCCCCAGCTCAGGTATCTGCCACACGTCCTCTTCCTCTGGGAGTTCCCATGGATGTTGATGCCTCTCGTCAACGCTCCTCTCTTCCTCTCCTCTGTCGTCGCTGTGAAAAGCCTGGTCACTTCGCTCGATATTGCTCTCAGGGGTTGGAGGTGTGCTATCTCTCAGCTGTAGAGCAGGAAGAGCTCCTTCTTCAGCTCCTGGCTGCCAGAGATGCCCAGGGAAACCCTTCCCCAGATGCACAGATCAAAGCAGAGCCTTTGGATAAGTCTGTAGGTTCTATGGAGGCTGTAGTGGAACCTTTGGATGAGTCCTTAGGTTCTACAGAGGAGGGTTTTCAGTAGAGCGACGGATGAGTTGTATGCTTCCGCCACCTGGCGCTAATCAGTTTGCATGTCTACCAGTAGAATCTTCCAATATATCTCTCCTTGTCAATGATTCTCTGGTTGAAACTGTAAGCACCCCCTCCGACATACAAAATACCCCCTCAGTTAAGGCCTCGGCTGAGACCTCTCCTCCTCCTCCTTCTGTTCAACGCCCACGTGTCCCAGCTTAGGAACAACACCTCCTTTGCCGCTATGTTGTTGCCTCTACTCCCTCTCCTAACTCTCTGTGTCTCAATGTAGCGATTGAGACAACTGATACTCAGCAGACTTGGAGCATGGTAGCTCTTCTGGACAGTGGTGCCACTGGACTCTTCCTTGATACTCGCTATGTAGAACAACACCAACTCACTACTCGGCCTCTCTCTTGTCCCATTCCAATCTATAACATTGATGGTACGCTCAACAAAGCTGGATCCATCCGCTCAGTGGTGGATTTAGTCCTTTGTTACCAGACTCATTCTCACCGTGCTGTCTTTGCGGTCACCAGCCTAGGGAAGCAGGACATGATACTGGGATTCTTCTAGCTAGGTGACCACAACTCTGAAATTGACTGGGCCAAGAGTAAAGTGAGTATGAGCCGCTGCCCTCGACGGTGTTCAACATGTGCCAAGGAGATTAGGGAGGAGCGCAGAGCTTCAGTCCATGAGCGTGCTGCTATACGTGCTTGCTGAGTTGGACACCTCCCCTTTGCAGACCTTGACCTACTGGATCCTCCTCCCTTGGCGTTCCCTCATAGAGAGGCCCTCTATGAGGACATTCGAGGTGTAGTGAGTGAAGCCCAGATGAAAGATGGATGTGAGGGTGAATTTGTGTGTGCTCCTGACTCAGAGTCCCCAGACGAGGCCATTGAAACAGGTGACAGGATTTATGCAACTACTTTACGACCTCCCCCAATGGTAGCAGAGATTAGAGCCAGCCAAACTACTTTCCAGCGGCTAGCTCAGGTTTTTGCCACTAACTCTGCTCCTAAGTCATTCCGGAATGCAGTTCCTTATCACCTGCACGACTTTGAAGACATTTTCTCCAAGGCATCATTTGACTCTTTGCCAGAGCACAAGCAGTGGGACCATGCTATTGAGCTCACACCCAATGCTGAGCCCTCCAGCTGCAAGGTCTATCCTCTCTTCCCCCGAGAACAGGATGAGCTTGATGCCTTCTTGCAGGAGAATTTAAATTCTGGTCGCATCCATCCCTCAAAGTCCCCAATGGCCTCCTTAGTCTTCTTTATTAAGAAGAAGGATGGTTCTCTACGTCTGGTTCAAGACTATCGAGTTTTGAATGCGATGACTGTGAAGAATCACTACCCCTTACCACTCATTTCAGAACTTGTCAACAACCTCCGAGGTGCACGCTATTTCACCAAGTTGGATGTCCGCTGAGGCTACAACAATGTGTGCATCAAAGAAGGTGATGAGTGGAAGGCAGCATTCCGAACAAATCACGGACTCTTTGAACCTCTGGTGATGTTCTTTGGCCTCACTAATAGCCCAGCCACCTTCCAAACCATGATGAACAACATTTTCCGAGACCTCATAGCGGAAGGTGTTGTGTGTGTATATCTTGATAATATCCTCATCTATACCAAGACCTTAGAGAAGCATCGTCGGATTACATGCATCATGCTGGAGCGTCTCTACCAACACCAGCTCTATCTCAAGCCAGAGAAGTGTGAATTTGAGCAGACCAAGGTTGAATACCTTGGACTGATCATTTCTCACGGAATGGTTGAGATGGACCCAGTCAAAGTGGCTGGTGTGGCAGAGTGGCCAGAGCCCAAGAACAAAAAGGAGGTTCAGGCCTTCCTGGGCTTCACCAACTTCTACCGGAGGTTCATTCAGGACTTCTCACACCATGCCTGGCCCCTCTTTGATCTCACCACTAAGGACACTCCTTGGCACTGGGATGTGGCGCAGCAGACTGCCTTTGATGCCCTCAAACAGGCGGTCACTTCAATGCCTGTCCTCCTATTCCCAGATGATGACTCTCTCTTCCGGGTGGAAGCCAATAGCTCAGATTTTGCTACTGGAGCCATCCTCTCTCAGCAGTCAAAAGAGGATGGTAAGTGGCATCCTGTGGCTTTCTACTCCAAGAGTCTCAATGCTGTGGAGCGCAATTATGAGATCCATGACAAGGAGATGTTGGCTATCATTCGGTCATTTGAGGAGTGGCGACATTTCCTTGAGGGTGCCAGGCATAAGTTTGAGGTGTGGACTGATCACAAAAACTTAGAGTACTTTTGGACGGCCAAGAAACTTAACTGCCGACAGGCTCGATGGTCCTTGTATCTGGCCAACTTTGACTTTTCATTGCACCACAAACCTGGGCAAAGCATGGACAAGCCGGATGCACTTTCTAGGCGAGCTGATCATGGCTCAGGAGCTAGCGACAATGACAATATTGTACTCCTGAAGCCAGAGCTCTTTGCCATCCGTGCTCTAGAGGGTGTAGTTGGCCAGGAAGAAGAAGTAGGCATTCTTTGAGACATCCGTTGAGGTAACCGGGAGGGTGCTCAAGAAGATCTAGTAGCCAAGGCTGCTCTGGCCTTGCATGCTTGAGAAAGAACTGGAGTAAAGTCAGTCCACACTGATGAGTGGTCTTTGGAGAACAGTCTTCTCACCTTCCGGGGGCGCATTTATATTCCCAACCTACCTGACCTCCGGAGGCGGATTGTCAAGCAGCATCATGATTCTCAGATTGCAGGCCATCCTGGCAGATGGAAGACACTGGAGCTGGTCTCTCGGAATTACTGGTGGCCTCAGATGTCACGGTATATTAGCTCTTACACCTCCACCTGTGATCTCTGTCTGCGAACTAAACCTTGTTGTCAGCCTCCCATGGGACAACTTCATTCCTTGCCTATCCCAGCTGAGCGTTGGAGTGTGGCCTCAGTAGACTTCATTGTCGAGTTACCAGATGCTCATGGATATGATGCAATCATGGTGGTAGTAGAATTCTGTGGCAAGCGGGCTTACTTCATCCCAACGCACACCACCTGCTCTGCCATGGGCACCGCTAACCTGTATCAGAAGCATGTCTGGAAACTCCATGGATTGTCAGATGCCTATGTTTCAGACCGTGGACCTCAGTTTGTGGCAGAGTTTACCAGAGAACTGTATTGTCTCCTCCAGGTCAAACTCCACACCTCCACTGCCTATTATCCTCAGTTTGATGGCCAGACCAAGCGTGTCAACCAAGAGCTAGAACAGTATCTTCGGCTTGTCTGCAATGAACAACAGGATGACTGGGATGACCTATTACTAGAGGCAGAGTTCCAATACACCAATCATGTACATGCTGCCACCCAGATGTCTCCTTTTTTTCTGGACATTGGTCAACACCCTCGGATGGGTTTTGAGCCTCATGGACGACCTTCAGAGAATGAAGCTGTCAATGAGTTCCTAGATTGGATGAAGACTGCCCAAGAGGAAGCCAAGGCAGCCTTAGCTAAGGCAAAGGACAACATGACCCACTATTATGATCGTGGACGAACTCTAGCCCCCAAGTACAAGCCTGGAGATCGAGTCTATCTGGATGCCTCTGACATTGCTACCACCCGACCTTCTCAGAAGCTCTCTCATCGCCGTCTAGGACCCTTCCCTATAGTAAGGCAGGTAGGCCCTCTAGCCTATTGACTCAAGCTGCCTAGTGGAATGAGCTGGCTCCATCCAGTCTTCAATGTGGTGAAGCTTTCTCTTGCACCAGATGATCCAATTCCAAGTTGACGTCCACAGCCACCACCACCTTCAGTTCTGGTAGACAATAGAGAAGAGTATGAAGTGGAACAGATCCTAGACAGCTGACTCTTCAGAAATAAGCTTCAGTTCAAGGTCAAGTGGAAGGGCTATGGAATTGAAGACATCTCTTGGAAGCCACAAGAAAATGTCCATGCGCCTGCCTTAGTCCGGGAATTCTACCAACAGCACCCTAATGCTCCCTGGGCAATCAGAGGCATCTACTCTCTTTCCAAGGTTGACCAGGCTGTCCAAAATTACTTCTACCCAGCACGTCGAGACGCTGCACTCTAGAGAGGGAGTGATGTCAGGGAACTCCTCATTTCTCCCTTCTTTCACTCCTTATTCCTTCATTCTTCCTCTATTTATTTCCTTATTTCTGCTGTCACTCTTTTACTTTACTGCTTCTATTCTTTCAACACTATCTATTAATACTATTCTCAGCTCTTGAGGTGCTCTGGTTCTTTAGTTATCATTCAAACAAGTGTAGCCAACGCTTCCAGAGGCTTAGTAAGCATCCAGAGGCTTAGTCATCTTGAGGCTAGCCTCCAAATTACTAAGCAAGTCACATGAAACATGTGCATGACCTCTGGCAATGGCAATTTCTGAGTTTTTGATTATTTTTGGAAATTCTCCTTTTTTAGATTATAAATTTTATTGTGGCTTTTGTCATGCTATACAGTTACTTCCCACGCTTCTGGAGCCTTGGAAGCATCACTCCTGGCATAGGGAATCCCTAGACTTGTTCTCTTTGAATTTCCCTCTGCCAAGTGAGTAGTTATGGTTGTATTACCAAAATATACTTTGGATTTCCCTCTGCTAGCTGTTTGACTGAGCCATAGCCTCCAGAGGTTGCCCTTACAGGGTCAAGAAGAAGCTGGGCGAGATGTGCTGGGATGTATAACAGGAGGCGTGAGCAAGGAGCAGGCGCCAGAGCAAAATAGACTAGTCGGGAAAGGTCTAGGATGGTCGGTAAATATACTGATGTGCTGGTGGTTGTTTTGTGGTGTGGAAGACGTGAAAAATGATTGCGTGGTCAAGGTTTAAAGTTTAGATGAGTGTGGAGCCAAGCTTTAGTGAGGTGGGACTGCATGGAGCCAATTAAGTTGAAGACCAGGAAGTCAGAGACTGAAATAAAGAGACAAAAGGAAACGGAATGGGAAGGAAAAGACAGAAAACAGATAGATTGAAGGGGAAGTATAGAAGACAAGATACAAGAGAGTAAGAGACAAGTATGAGATGATGTGACAAAGATGAGTACAAGGCCAAACAGACAAGACCAGAGACAAGATGAAGGATACCAGGAATACTTAGGCAATATCAAAACTACTATACAAGGTGCTACAGTGGTGCTTATATACTACTGTATGCTAAGGTCCAGGGGTTGCAGTATTGGATCAAAGGATGGTCTCTGGAGTTTTAGTAACGGCCCAGGGAACATAGGAAGAGAAAGGGAGGCCCACAGGTGTTAGTTTGAGGTGCAGCAGTGGCATCATTGCTTTGGGAGTTGCAGTGCCAGTATTGCATGACTGGCGGGAGCACATGGAGGACATGATGCAGTGAATAAGGTGCGTGATGCCAGATTGATCTGGAGTGATGCATGATGTGTTGAATGATGCAGTGAATAATGGGCATGATGGGTTGAATGATGCAAGTGTGATGCGTGGGGTTGCTTGTTGTGCTGGTGATATTCAAAAAGTTGCCGGGGATTGTTGGTGATGTCCTGGAAGCATCCAGGGCTGTCAGTAATGTCCAGAAAAGCGCTGGAAATTGCCAAGGTGTGGTATGATGGCCATGTTAGTGGGTTTGTCTGGGTTTGTCCCAGAGTTAGATGGTCACGGAAGTGGTTGCCGAGGAATGTGTTGAGTGTCCTGGGACCGGGGCTCAGGTCCAGGAGTTAGTCAGGCAGGTCGTGACATCAGCAGCGCCTCCAGCACCCCCAGTACTGCCTCCAGGTGCTCCAATGAACATGAACACTTTTTGGCAGCATGCGCCTCTCTCGTACTTGTGCCAATGCTGCAGTGCACAGGGCCACTTCCTCTGCCACTGCTCCTGGGGCCTGAAAGTCCAATATCTGTCCCTGGAAGAGCAAGAAGAGCTGCTCTTGCAACTCCTGGCAACCCATGACGTGGCCAGGATTCCTTCTCCAGACATCTCTGCCTTGAAGAACATGCACAAGGCCCCTCTTGTTGCCAGAGAGTTGGAGGAGCCATAGGAGGGTTTTTAGGGATGTGACAGGTGAAAAGTATGCCTCTGTTGCCTAGTGCTAACCGGTTCACATGTCTGTTGGTAGAAGAGATCAATACAACTTCTATCAATGATCTAGTACTCCCAACCATAAGCACTACCCCTTGTACCCAATGGCTCTTCTAAGCTCTCCTCAACTCCTTCCTGGGCCCGCACGCCTGCCTGGAAGCACCGCCTACCCCGTCACTACGTCATAGCATCCACTCCATTGCCAAACTCACTTCGGATGAGTGTGGAGAACCAAACTACCAACATGCAGCAGATCCGCAGTGTAGTTGCCCTCCTGAACTCCGGAGTGACTGGACTTTTTGTGAATGCTAGCTACGTAGAGCAGCACCAGCTCACAACTCAGCCCTTCTTGTCCCCTATCCTGGTGTACAATGTTGACAGCACTCATAACAAAGCAGGATCCATCAAGTCCATGATAGACCTCATCCTACGCTACAAGTCTCACATGGAGTGCACTACCTTTGTGGTCACAAGCATTGGCAACCAGGAGATGATTCTGGAATTTTCCTGGCTCCGGGAGCACAATCCAGAGACTGAATGGGCCTCAAGAGAAATCAGTATGAGTTAGTGTCCCCCACATTGCACCACTTGTGCAGACAAAGTAAAAAAGGAGTGGCGCACTGCAATGTGGGAACGTGCAGCTATTCAGGCATGTTGGGTGGAATACCTCCCGTTTGCAGATCTTGACCTGCTGGATTCTCTGCTTCTGGCATTCCCTCATAGAAAGGCCCTCTACAAGGATGACAGACATGGCAGAGGGGACTCCGACCAGGAAGAAGGACGTGAGGAGGAGTTCCTAAGACCCAGAGCTTCTGGACAAAGCCATAGGAGACTGCATCTATGCCACTATGCTACAACCTCGCCAGCTGCAGAAGAGATCCAGGCTAGCCAGACCACTTCTCAGTGGCTGGCCCAGGCCTTTGCAGCAAATGCCTCTCCAAGAGCCTTCCAGGATGCAGTCCCCGACCACCTGCACGACTTTGAGGATGTCTTCTTCAAGGCCTTGTTTGACTCCCTCCTGGAATGCAAGCAGTGGGACTATGCCATCAAAATCCTGCTGGATTTAAAGCTGGCCAACTGCAAGAGTTTACTTGCTTGTGCCCAAGGAGCAGGATGAACTCAACGTATTCCTTTAGGAGAATCTGGAGTCCAAAAAAATCCACCCCTCAAAGTCCCTAATAGCCTCGTCAATGTTTTTCATCAAAAAGAAGGATGGCTCTCTCCAGTTGGTCCAGGACTATTATGTGCTCAATGCAATGACTGTCAAGAACCGCTACCTGCTCCCTCTCATCTCAGAACTGATCAACAATCTCTGGAGTGCATGTTATTTCACTAAGTTGGACATCTGGTGGGGCTACAACAATGTGCACATCCAGAAGAGAGATGAGTGGAAAGCAGCATTCTAGACTAATCATGGGCTGTTCAAACCCCTGGTGATGTTCTTCAGACTCACCAACAGTCCCACCACCTTCCAGACTATGATGAACAATATATTCTGAGACCTCATAGCTGACAGTGTAGTTTGTGTATATTTTGACAACATCCTCATCTACACTAAGACATTAGAGGAACACTGCCAGATCACGCAAGTCATCCTGGACCATCCTGCCAACACCAGCTCTACTTCAAGCCAGAAAAATGTAAGTTCAAGCAGACCTGCATTGAGTACCTCAGACTTATCATCTCCCATAGCATAGCAGAGATGGACCTGGTGAAGGTGGCTGGTGTTACACAGTGGCTGGAGCCCCAGAGCAAAAAGGAAGTACAGGCCTTCCTGGGGTTCACTAACTTCTATTGGCAGTTTATTCAGGACTTCTCTCACCATGCTTGTTCCCTCTTCAACCTCACCAAGAAGGACATCGCTTAGGTTTGGAGAAATGCAGAGCAGCAGGCCTTTGATGCCCTCAAGTCCACCATCACCTCTAAGCCCGTTCTGCTCTTTTCCAATGATGATCAATCCTTCCAAGTCAAGACAAAAAGCTCCAACTTTGCTACCAGCACAGTTCTTTCTCAGCAATCTCTGGAAGACAATAAGTGGTACTCCATTGCCTTCTACTCCAAGAGCCTCAATACTGTGGAGCAGAACTATGAGATCCACAACAAGGAGATGCTTGCAATCATCTGGTTGCTAGAGGAGTGGCACCACTTTCTAGAAGGGGCCTAGCACAAGTTCAAGGTCTGGATAGACTACAAGAACCTACAATACTTCCGGATAACTAAAAGGCTCAACCGTCAACAGGCCCAGTGGTCTCTGTACCTTGCCAACTTCAACTTTATGCTTCACCACAAGCCTAGTCAAGGCATGGAGAAGCCCAATGCTCTCTCTGACTATGACTCCGGTACAGGGGACAATGACAACATTATCCTTTTGTGCCCAGAGTTATTTGCCATTTATGTGCTCAAAGGAGTAGCAGTTCAGGGAGACAAGGTCAACATACTCCAGGACATTTGCCAAGATAACTGGGAGAGAGTGCAGGAGGACTTAGTCATAAAAGCCGCATTGGCGCTGTGCTTGAGACGCCCCTCTGGTGCAAAATCTGTACACACTGACAAGTGGAGCCTACAGGATGAACTCCTCACCTTCTAGAAATGCATCTATGTACCAAACAACCTGGAGCTTTGGAGGCGCATCATCAAACAGCACCACAACTCCCACATCACTAAACACCCCAGTCAATGAAAGACACTAGAGCTGGTCTTCTAGAACTATTGGTGGCCACAGATGTTGTGCTACATAGGAACCTAAACTAGCACCTGCAACCTCTGCCTCCAGATAAAGCCCCACCAATGTCCCCCAACTGGTCAACTACATGCCCTTCCCATGCCTGCTGCATGTTAGAGCATGGTCTCTATTAACTTCATTATGAAACTCTCAGACATGCATGAATATTACGCCATCATGGTTGTCATGGAGCTTTATGGTAAGCAAGCACACTTCATTCTGACACATACAACCTGCTCTGCAATAAACACTGCCAACTTGTACCAAAAAAACATCTGGAAACTCCATGGCCTCTTCAACACCTACATTTCTGACTAGGGCCTGCAGTTTGTGGCAGATTTCACCTGAGAACTCTACTGCCTCCTGGACATTAAGCTCCACATGTCCACCACCTATCACCCACAGTCCAATGGGCAGACCAAGCATCTCAACCAGGAGCTAGAACAGTACCTCTGGCTATTCTGCAACAAGCAGCAGGACAACTAGGACAAGCTCTTTCCCAAGGTGGAATTCCCATACAACAACCATGTCCATGTGTCCACACAGGTTTTCCTGTTCTTCCTTGACACTGGCTGACACCTCTAAATGGGCTTCAAACTCCGCATATACCGATTGGAGAATAAGTTGGTCAATGACTTTGTCAACCACATGCAGAAGGCACAAGAAGAGGCAAAGGCCACGTTGACCAAGGCAAAGGACAACATGGCCTGATACTATGATGGAGGACAGACTCTAGCTCTCTAGTACAAGCCCAGGGACCATGTTTACCTGGACGCCTCCGACATTATGACCATTCAGCCCTTGCAAAAGCTCTTGCATTGGCAACTAGGACCATACATGGTCGAGCATCAGGTAAGACCCCTTGCTTACTGACTCCAACTGCCTGTCAGCATGCATCAACTGCACCTGGTCTTTAATGTGGTCAAGCTCTTGCCTGCCCTGAACAATCCCACCCCTGGTCAATGGGCTCTTCTTCTGCCACTTTTGGTCCCCATTGTAAGGGGACGCTCCATCGTGGAATGCCAAGCAAACGCAACGACCGCTCAAGCCCACCACCAAGGAGAGCAAGCACAGTGACAAGCAGCTGGCAGGCAAGAAGACAGGCCACCAACAAGGGACGGAGCCAGAGGGCAAAGACAGAGAGCAAGGTTGTCACTGAGGAGCTTACAGTTATGCTGATGTGTAGACCCAGAAGCAATGCTATTGCTAGGACTGGGGATACAACTACGCCCACCTTAAACCAGCATCTTCTGGCATGCTCCTTAGCTGCCCACTCTACTCCACTCCTTAGTGACGCTCTCTACCACCCACGAAGTCTTGTCCATCAGGTCAATGGACATTAAGGGGGGGGGTGATGTCAGGGGACAAGTCCTTGGACTGTCCACTCTAGCCTTGCTTAGTCTGTGTTGATGTTGGCACTCCTATCTAGCCACCATCCGGACTGCTCCGGCTCTATCCGGCTCCCTTCCTGTCTTGGCATCATCATCTGACAGATCAGCTGGTCTTTGGACCTACTCTACTTGCCGGCAGGCCTTTATGCCATTGGCTGGCTTACTCATGCTGATTATTGCTTACTCAGTAGTGCTTAGTACATACCAGCCCTATTAGTCAATATGTTGTAGTCATAGTGTGTCTGATGTAGTATATAAGTAGGACTGGCAGATGGAACATCCTCAGTGCTAGCAATAGCATTGCTTCTAGGTCTACACATCAGCATAACTGTAAGCTCCTCAGTGACGACCTTGCTCTCTGTCTTTGCCCTCTGGCTCCGTTCCTTGTCGGTGGCCTGTCCTCTTGCCTGCCAGCTGCTTGTCACTGTGCTCGCTCCCCTTGGTGGTGGGCTTGAGCGGTTGTTGCGTCTACTTGGCATTCCACAATGGAGCGTCCCCTTACACCAGTCAGATCTGCTAAGAATAGGTGTACCATTGGACTAAGCTCAGAATAGAATTGGACACGGTCCAGAGACCAGTCCCCTGACAGACAACCCTGGTCCTATATCTGGGTCAGTGTGGCATTAATGCTTGCTCAGTTGCCCAGGGCACTCCTTGCACTAACTTGGGTGATCAGCTTAGTCACCGCATCACTTTTGTATTGGTGATTATTGAGTCCTGGCCTAGACTTGTACTTATATTTGTTTTTAGGGCCTTCTGCTACCTTATTAATCAAGGTTTCCAGCTCATGAAATATAAGTTCCAACGCTCTGCATTCCTTTCACCTCAGGTGAGCAGATCTTTTCATCTTGCTTCATTTCATATGCTAACTTCATCTTATTTTCAAGGTAGTCTATTACCTCTTTGCAAGACAATTTGTGCTGCTCCACAATGTCATTTCTTCCGTTTCTATCTTCATGACTGGAGTTGTTAATGTTTGTGTTGTGGGGATAGGGCATATGCTTGTGGTTTCAATGGGCACTGAGCTCCATGAGCATCTTGTTGAGAAATCAGACAAAGAACCTGGAAAAAAAAAAGCAGAGCATGTGGTGTTACAAGCGGTGAGAAGTGTAAGGGGACGCTTAACGTCTGCGGAACTCCTTCCACAGAGCCAGCGGGCACTGGTGACAAGCGGGAGTCGAGCGGGCGTAGAGGCAGGCAAGAGTCAAGCAAGGGACCGGCAAGGCTAACCGAGCGGTCGGACGTCGCTAGAGAGCTTACAGTAGATTCGGTGTGTAGGCTAGAAGAACACTGCTATTGTTCAGCCTGGGGATATTCTATCCACAGGCTGCCTATATATACTACATCAGTGGCTGTGCTATTACTAATACTGTTTACTAATTGGGCCCCAGTATGTAAAGGAGTATGACTAACAATAATCAATGCTAAGTAAGGTCCATGCATATGACTCATCAAGGCTGACTACTAAGAGACGGAAGGGGAAAGGGTGGGCCGAGTGGCCGGTCGGATCTGCTAGGGATAGGCATATCATCAGACTAAGCTCGGAGTAGAGTTGGACATAGTCCAGAGACCGGTCCCCTGACAAAAAGTGCATACTATGACACAATCTGTCTATCAATTATTCAATTAAAGTTTAATGTCTGATTGGCTTATTCTGACCATCACATGAGCTTGTTATCCTCAACACTTTTCCTCAAGCAAAACACTTATGGCAGTGTACTTCCCCTTAATCTAGAAGGCATAGTTCACTTTGTTGTTTTCATTGTTAGGAGAGATAGCAATACCAGCAAACTTTCCATCTATTGCCTTGAAGTGCTTCTGTCAAACTTCACATGAAGCAGCAAAATGACCAGTTCCTCCACAATAAAAGCAGATGACGTTGGTACCAGTCTTTTTTACAGCAACCACGGCCTCTGAATTAACCTTTACTTCCTCTGACTCCAGTTTGACAACTCTCCTTGTTGAGCGAGCAAGTGATGACAAAGTTGAGAGTGAGCTCTGTAGAGACAACAGCATCAAAGGAAATGATGATAGTCTCATAAGAAGGGAGGAGACCAGCAGTAAGAACAACAATAATATCTTTGTCAGATGTGAGAACATCAATAGCGGTAAAGTGGTTGGCCAGAGAGTGCACCTCTCCAATCCAAGCCTCTATAGTCTGGTCCTTCTTCATAGAAGCGGTGATGAAGGCACAATGGAGTGCAAGGCAACTACCAAAACCACAGGCACAATGAACCTTGCCAAGGTTCTCCCAGATAACATAGGGGTTGGGGTCAGTCATATGAGCAAGCTGAGTGTCTTCCACACCAAGAATCAATAGCACCCTAGCCTCAGCCATCTTCATCTTGACCTTCTTCAACTCCTCACTCTTCAAATCCTTCAATGATGCATTCTCCTCCAACAGATCCTAATAACCCTGACAAACTATCACAGCCTCCATGCACATCAACCATTTGACATAGTTTGTATGAGAGAGGCAAAGAAAGTGAATAGGACCATTCAGTAATGATGACATAACAATGATCAGAAAAAGAAATAGAAGTAGAGAGCGACAAAAAGAAAGCAGTAAGTTGTGTGGACTCAAGAGATCTCTGCAAAATTTGGTGCTTGCAATGTAAGATGGATTTTGGCCTCCAAGGGGCAGATGACAGATTTTGGCCTCTGGGGGGCAAAAAAGAATAAGGTAGACAACCAAGTGATGAATTTTGGCCTCTGGTGGGCAGGGGTGAGACACTCAAGGTATTTGCAAGATGCTTAGCACTTGTGTTGGGAAATCAGACAGAGAACCTGGTGAAAAAAAGCAGTGCACATGGTGTTACAAGTGCTGAGAAGCACGTACTACGACATAATCTGTCTATCAGTTATTCAATTAAAGTTTAATGTCTGATCAGCTTATTCCAACCATCACGTGAGCTCCTTATCCTCAACACATCTCACGTTGGATCTGAGGATTCATCTCAGTTTTGCTCAGATCAATTTCACTCCAATTCCTTGGGTTGATACCTTTCTCCTTGTCTCGGGGTTCTTCTTGTTCAGCTAGGAATGAAACTCTGTTCATCTTTTATCTACCTGTTCTTGTTCCTCCCGAGTCATGTTTTTACGCGCACTTTCGATGTCTAGGTGTAGCTGCTCATCATCTCGCATGCTTACATTATGTACTTGAGGTCTCGTAACCTCGGTAACTGTAGGGTCGTTACTTAATTGTTCTACTAAATCATCTGGTTCTAAGGTAGATATGTAGTGATGGTCGTCACCATCTGACTCTGAGCCCGTCTCGTTAGAGTCTACAGGTTTTATGTCCACTGCGGGATCATCTTTTCCACCGGTCTTCATCTCGGTGTCATCCACATCCATTTCAGTAAGCGTCGCGGTGTTATCAGCACGCACGGGAGGTCCAGGGCGAGGTACGGCGTCCGTCACCTTGGTACCTATCTCTTCCTTCACTCCAGGTCGTCGAAGCGGTCCAGAGTTGCGGATAGCCGTGGGGCTGAGTCATCGAGCCGTCCCTGATGGTTGG
>QLOM01000905.1:0-25248 GCA_003313785.1 Termitomyces sp. MG148
CCGATTCCCATGACACCTGTCCACACCAGCTTGGAAGCCACCGATGCCCCAACTACGCCTTTTGCCGCTCCTGAGCCACGCCGATCAGCCCGACTGGCTGCTAGAGTGCCTCGCGAGGACCCGATTGCTGTTGAACGTGATGACCTTGAGAGCGAAGAGGAGACTTATGCGAGTATGCCGGGTGCATTATCTTCCCTGCTGTGATTTGATGTTCAGGGTCATAAGTTAATAACGACATGAACAAATCAATCCCTGCCATTGTCATATACTGGAACTAGTCTAGTTTTTCCGATCATGATTTTGGTGGGTGAGTCGATTCGGGCTTAAACTGCTTCATTGTAGAGCCCTATTCTCATCCTGCAGCATCTCAAGAGATATCCAGTTCCAAATACTCCCATCTGGTCATACTGTTGGTCTGGGGTATATACACAACTTTGGGTACTCTGCACTTTGGGCAATAACTCATGGTATAGGTTTGCGTATATGTAGCTGTTGAGAATCAGTAAGGGGTGAGTCTTGATATTATGCCAGGTTTTGCTGACCGCAGTCCAGACCTTGAATTTGTGCTGAGCCCCCTCCAGGAAGTGGCACCACTCCTCCAATGACTGAATGATCATGAGCATCTCCTTGTCGTAATTCCATTCCACGGCATTGAGGCTCTTGGAGTAGAAGGCTACGGGATGCCACTTACCGTCCTCTAAGGACTCCTGGGAGAGGACCGCACCAGTGGCAAAGTCTGCCTTGACTTGGAAAGGCCGGTTGTTGTTGGGGAAGAGCAGGCAGGCTTGGAGGTGATGGCAGACTTCAAGGCATCAAAGGCCCACTGCTCCACGTCTCCCCAAGCCCATGCAACATCCTTCTCAGTAAGGTCAAAGAGGGGCCAAGTGTGGTGGGAAAAGTCCTGGATAAAACGTCGGTAGAAGTTGGTAAACCCCAGGAAGGCCTGTACTTCCTTCTTGTTATGGGGCTCCAGCCACTGTGTGACACCAGCCACCTTCATCGGGTCCATCTCTGCTGTGCCATAGGAGATGATGAGTCCAAGGTACTCAATGTGGGTCTGCTCAAACTCACACTTCTCCAGCTTGAAGTAGGAGACGGTCCAGGACAATTCATGTGATCTGACAATGTTTCTCCAACGTCTTAGTGTAGATGAGAATGTCATTGAGATATACGCATACCACGCTGTTGGCTATGAGGTCCTGGAAGATGTCATTTATCATGGTTTGGAAGGTGGCAGGGCCGTTGGTGAGTCCAAAAAACATCACCAAGGGTTCAAACAGCCCGCAGTTGGTCCAGAACGCTGCCTTCCACTAATCTCCCTCCTGGATGCACACGTTGTTGTAGCCCCAGTGGACATCCAACTTAGTGAAGTAGCAAGCACCCCGGAGGTTGTTGATCAGCTCCAAGATGAAGAGAAGTGGGTAGCGGTTCTTGACAGTCATTGCATTGAGTATGCAATAGTCCTGGACCAACTGGAGAGAGCCATCCTTCTTTTTGGGGACTTCAAGGAGCGGATTCATCCGGTGATGACGCCCAAAAGTCGCTAAGTACTGTCAAGGGTAAACGGTACCTAACTACTGTGGAAGGTAATGCGTTGGGCGGTCGCTAGTTGAGAGGGAGTCCGGGCAGGGTCCCAGAGACTTAGTTTGTTAAGGAAAATTTAGTACTTGGAAGAAAGGTGCTTAGCAATCTAAGCCGTGTCGCCTGCGAGGCGCTAGGGTGCCAATAGTTGGCAAGGACTTGGCGACGTAACATAGTCGGAGTGTGCTCGTATAGCACCGAGACAGTCGGCAAGACTGGCGAAGAAGCGGCAAGCTTAGTGTAGTCGGTAAAAACAGTAAGTCCCTTGGCGACTTTGAGGAACTTAGTGCGCGCAAGTTGAGATCTGAACTGTGGGGATGGAATTCAATGCTCCTAAGACAAAATATGTACAGTATTTATAGGCACTAAGTCGCCGTGTTAATTAAACTATAAGTCGCTAAGTAACAAAATGGGGAATGGATTATGACAAGAAGAATAAAATGTGAAATAGCTAACCCGCGGTGTCTATCAGTTGGCAAGCGCTAAGTCACCAAGTGAGCACTGAAAGCAGTCAAATAAATGGTGACTATCCTGGGGTCTGAAACAATCAAGGGGGCTGGCGTCGCCAAAGTCGCTAAGCGTCGGTAAAGGTAAGCGTCGCTAATTGCTAGGCACCGGGGCTGAAAAAGTGGCGACCTGCTGATAGCTGTCGGCAAGTCGTTAAACGCGTAATCTTATAAGGTGCCGGCTATCTTTGATCGGTGACCTGTTATCGAGCCTGAGGTCATGTGTGCGGTCCGTGCGTTAACAGTCAGGTGGGCGAGTCCCGTGGTCCAGAGGTCCCGTGCGCTAAACATCCCGTGGTCGCCTAGTCATGTGTCGTCTGCGTTGCGCCTGTTCGCCTGAGTGAGCCACCAAACTGCTATCAACAAAAGTCGCTAATTATAGCTTTGCTGCGCTGAGCCCGGCCCAGGTCTTATCACCAGACTCTAGATTCTCCCGGAGGAATGCGTTGAGCTCATCCTGCTATTTGGGTGCAAGTGGATAAACCTTGCAGTTGGCTAGCTTTGAATCTGGCAGGATTTTGATAGCATGGTCCTACTGCTTGTGATCTGGGAGTGAGTCAAACAAGGCCTTGGAAAAGACGTCCTTGAAGTAATGTAGGTGGTTGGGGACTGCATCCTGGAAGGCTCTTGGAGGGGTGTTTGCTGCAAAGGCCTGGGCCAGCCATTGCGAACTGGTCTGGCTGGTCTAGATCTCCTCCGCAACTGGTGGGAGTCTTGTGGCATAGATTGGTCTCCTACCTTGATGGCTTTGTCTGGAAGCTCTGGGTCCAGGGTGGGTAGGAACTTCCCCTCATGTCCTTCTTCTTGGCTGGAGTCCCCTCCACTATGTCTGTTGTCCTTGTAGAGGGCCTCTCTATAAGGGAACGCCAGAGGTGGGGGGTCCAGCAGGTCAAGGTCCACAAATGGGAGGTATCCCACCCCATGCTTGGATAGCTGCACGTTCCTGCATTGTGGTGCACTACTCCTTCTTCACTTTGTCTGTGCAGCTGGCACAACGCTGGGGGCACCAACTCATGCTGATTTCCCCTGAGGCCCAGTTGATCTCCAGATTGTGCTCCCAGAGCCAGGGAAATCCTAGGATCATTTCCTGTTTGCCAATGCTTGTGACTACAAAGGTGGTGCACTACATATAGGACTTGTAGCACAGGACAAGGTCTACCACAGACTTGATGGATCCCGCCTCATTACAAGTGCCGTTGACATTGTACACTAGAATGGGGGATAGGAGGGGTTGAGTCATGAGCTGGTGCTGCTCCACGTAGCTAGCATCCACAAAGAGTCTGGTCACTCTGGAGTCCAGGAGGGCAACTACGCTCCGGGTTTGCTGCGTATTGGTGGTTTTAATCTCCACATTCATTCCGAGCAAGTTTGGCAATGGGGTGGATGCTATAACGTAGTGGCGGAGGAGGCAGCATTCCCAGGCAGGAGTGTGTGCCTGGGGAGAGGTCAAAGAGGGCTTGGGAGAGATGTTTTTGTGTCTTTGGCGTATTCATAAGGACCGAAAGTTATTTTCCCTTGTTTGTCGAAGATGTGAACAAACCAAGTAGCTTTGTACAAACTCAACGACACAGAATAGAGGCGGTCACCTATGAAAGACTATAATCAAGGTTATGATGGAAAGAATGAAGTATAGCAAATACCTTGTGAAAAAAGACCAGGTAATTCTTCACGTTGATTCCTTGCACTAACCTGTCCGTAGTGCCTTCCGAACATGTCGCCTCCGCAAAACAAAGCACATCAGGCCAGGATATGCCATTATCGGCAGATTGAAAATCCTGGCAAAGGGGTACAAGAACAAGATCGGGTTTTGCTCTCCACAAACCAATACTCAGAGGGTAGTTGGCCCTACCAACCTCTGATAATTAATATTTATTTTCCTGATTTTGTAACCGCACACATCACCTCCGACCAAACAACACTTATATATACAAGCTATGCGACCCGTGCCTTTGGCATGGGCCTTGCGTAGCTCGTTGGGGGCTTTGCCCCCAAACCCCCCTAAATATGTACAATTACTCAGTCTCCACCACAACCTCACTTTGTTTGGTTATGGCTTCACATATGTACAACCATTCAAGGCTTAGATCCAGCCTTAACCTCACTTTGTTTGGTTAAGGCCTTGTAGGGCCAATTCAATGCCTAAATCCAGCCTCAACCTCACTTCCTTTGGTTAAGGCCTTGTAGGGCCAATTCAATGCCTAAATCCAGCCTCAACCTCATTTTGTTCAGTTAAGGCCTTGTAGAGCCAATTCAAGGCTTAGATCCAGCCTCAACCTCACTTTGTTTGGTTAAGGCCTTGTAGGAACAATTCAAGGCTTAAATCCAGCCTCAACTTCAGCATGGGCCTTGTGTAGCTTGTTGGGGGCTTTGCCCCCAAAGTCCCCCAAACTCAGTCTCTGCCATAACCAAACTGTGTTTGGTTATGGCTCCACATATGTACAATTACTCAGTCTCCACCACAACCTCACTTCATTCGGTTATGGCTTCACATATGTACAACCATTCAAGGCTTAGATCCAGCCTTAACCTTACTTCGTTTGGTTAAGGCCTTGTAGGGCCAATTCAAGGCTTCAATCCAGCCTCAACCTCACTTTGTTTGGTTAAAGCCTTGTAGGGCCAACTCAAGGCTTAAATCCAGCCTTAACCTCACTTCGTTTGGTTTAAGGCCTTATAAGGCCAATTCAAAGCTTAAATCCAGCCTCAACCTCACTTTGTTTGGTTAAGGCCTTGTAGCAGAGTGGCGCCTTGAGCACCACTATGGCCTAATATTTACTAATTAGTTATTTATTACCATATTATTATTTACTTCACAGCTGATGTAATCAGCTTATTTTTGTGTTTATACTACAATGACAATAGACCAAGACTGGTCTGATTCTGTGTAGTGTGAACCCTAAGCTTATAAAACTTGTAACTACCGTTACATTTTTTTGAATCTTCCAGCTAGGATCTATTGCCTAGCCGCCAACATCAGATAGTCAGAGTTTCTGACTGAACTCAATCAGCATCTGAGCTTCACGCACAGCCACCCATGCAATTTATAGACAAGGGATACCCAATGAGCAACCCTATTCCTACAGTCACCACATATGGAGGGCAAAAAGCCCAGGAGTCGCTAGATGACTCAGCAAGAAACCAGGCAAGAGAACCACAAGGGCAGGCCGCAGGCCAGCCAGAAGTCTGAACCCAGGGTTGGAGTTTTGACCCTACTGGGTCAGCGGGTGCGGGAGAAACCAACAAAGTGTTGACCAGCGAGGTCTCGCAGCGGAACCACGATAGGATGCCAGGAGGGCTAACACCTCCAGCAGTGCTGGAGCAGGGAGGATTGCGGCAATCTAGCCGCTTAGCGTCCCAAGGACTTCAAGAGGATGCAGGTGGGCATGCCAGCACATCAGGCGCTCAAACAGATGCCCAAGGAATACCGTGCACTGGTCCTTATGTCCTGCCATGCCAAGGCAGGGGTGTGGCCAAAGCAGCTGGAAACCCAGCTCATACCAGGGTCACGGAGGCCTGTATCGAAGAGTTACCGGAGGCTGAGGAGGCCAGCAAGTACATTACGGAGGACGCGGACCCAAAAGATCCAGCAACTACGCATAATACAGGGCACAAGAGCCCTGATAATTGAGTGGGTGAAGGATCAGAGTCTCCCATGGACAAGGAGGCAGCACAGGATGATCAATGCATGAAGACAGCATACACTATTAGATTGCGTGTATTCTGGGAATTACACCCAGAGGTGGCGAAGTATACTACCCAGGCTTGACTGGAGTGGTATGCGGCATTGCATATAGTAGCATTGAGTAGGCAGGGACATAAGGTCCCTCCTGTATTCAGTACTCAATATACTAATTTGATCCTGCAAGTTTTGCTCCTGAAACTGCAGACGTATCTGCAGTGAAAGGCAGCACAATTGTCAGGAGTATTGACCCCCTGGAGCCAGACGTCCAAAGAATGTTTAGCGCGCCGTAATCAAGACATGGGCACAGAACTGGTTGACGCTCTGACCCAGGCACAAGCGATGGCCCATCCAGAACCAGTGAGCATTTGCACACCGTTCATACAGGGGATATGTGAGGTCCCACCTCATCTTGATAGCCAAGAGAGATATACAGACCGTGCAAGTCTGGAAAGCATGGCAGGAATTTTCTGCAAACAGGAGAGCGAGGCTACCTTTTTGCCTTGAGTACTCTTGGTGGAGATGCTGAGTAATTGCGTGTCCTACCAGCATATGAGGAATAGCGACCTCAAGCAGAAGGGACAGTCTCTTATCGACAACCAGGGTATCGTATTCGAGGGTACCAAGCCCGTCGATGAAATGCATTGACAATTTACCACTGGATACCAGGAGACGCGTGCTTCTCCAGATCGTGATGCGCAATGCAATCACGGTTGCGTAGGGGCACCTAATTGGACTAGCGTCCCAAAGAGTGACAGTAATAACAACCATCAGGGCAACCGCCCTGACTACGTGACTCAAGATAGTGGACAGGATTACCTAGCAGGTCGATTAAATTGGCAATCAACCACTGTACCTAGAGGGAAATCCCTCACTCATGCAGCTGACTTAGCAAGTTGCGCACCTGGACAGCAGGAAGCCATATGGATGCATTGCAAAGCGATGCATGACCGACTTCATCAAGTTGTTAATGACGCATTGGGAGTCAATTTACAACTACCTGATGGTGTAAAGCTGTGCAAGGCAGATAGTTGGCATATCTGGGTATACTCTGGAGCATCCAAGTTCAGCGAACTAGAGGACTGGGCCATGGACGTCTGCTACCATCTGGCAATGTGCCTTTACAGTGGGGACCATATGGATCGTGAACAGATCTTTGTACTAGCAGAATTTTTGGCAGGAGAGGCCAAAAACTGGTTCCGCCGTGCAGTCCTGCATGTCAACCAAGCCCAGTACAACTGGACATTCAAAGGGGTTCTAACAGGCTTGTATAACCAATTCGTACACCCCTCAATACTGCAGGATGCTCCACAAGACTTCCAGGCCACACGCTACACCAAGAAACTTGGTGTCCAAGGGTTTTATGACACCCTTAACAATCATGCTCAAAAAATGGCGGTATACCCTGATGGGTATACAATACTTGAGACTTTCCTCGACGGAATTCCAGCAGAAATGCGCCGCTATTTGATCAGAGAGGACGGCTTGTCACCTGAAGTGAATGACATAGAAGAATTTGTGGCGTATGCCATTTGCTATGAGCAGTTGCTCAAGACAGCAAATCACTATGAGCAGCGTAGTGGCCATTGCAGGGCAACTTGTTGCTCTGCTCCAGGCGGGGCGCTGCTCTGAGCGCAGCATATAGGAACATTCTTAGCAAAAAAGTCCAAAATGGACAAGGAAAAGTATCCACGGTTCGTGGTACGGCGTGCACCGCCAGGAGATAAAGGGCGCAGTTGCCCTAGGCCTGATCGCCTGCAGGAAGGCAAATGTCCTTCCAAGGGTATTGTGGACAGGAAGCCCGGTACGCTGGGCCAACTGCCAGTAGTTCAAGGAACGTGCTATAGCTGCAGGCAACCTGGACACTATGTGTAAGGGCGACCTCTGGAGGCTATGGCTCAGTCACACAGCTGGCAGAGGGAAATCCAAAGTATATATAGGTAATACAACAATAACTACTCACCTGGCAGAGGAAAATCCAAAGAGAACAAGTCTAGGGATTCTCTATGCCAGGAGTGACGCTTCCAAGGCTCCAGAAGCATGGGAAGTAACTGTATAGTATGACAAAAGCCACAATAAAATTTATAATCTAAAAAAGGAAAATCTCCGAAAATAATCAAATTGCCATTGCCAGAGGTCATGCACATGTCTCATGTGACTTGCTTAGTAATTTGGAGGCTAGCCTCGAGATGACTAAGCCTCTGGACGCTTACTAAGCCTCTAGAAGTGGTGGCTACACTTGTTTGAATGATAACTAAAGAACCAGAGCACCTCAAGGGCTGAGAATAGTACCAATAGATAGTGTTGAAGGAATAAAAGCAGTAAGTAAAAGAGTGACAGCACAAATAGGGAAATAAATAGAGGAAGAATGAAAGAATAAGGAGTGGAAGAAAAGGAGAAATGAGGAGTCCCCTGACACTATGCCAGCAACTGTCCCGCTAAGCCAACAGCACTCTAAAAAGGGCCTAACTCTCAGGCACACCTCAGGGCCACGCATATTGCTGCACCAGACAGCAGCAACAGAGACGTATCCGTCGAGTCCGGGAGCAACAAGGCCTCTGAATCAGAGGACAATTGCACCAATAGGTTGGGTGACAACCTTGATTGAGTAGTGGTCAAAGGAGAAGAGTATGTCACTGTGGATGTATACAACAACAACTACTATAGTTGCAACAGCAACTCGGAGTGCTTGATAACCATGACTGACTGGCCAGCGGAACGTACACCCCAGCACAATGCCGTGGTGCAGATGAAGAGAGTGACTCTTTGTAACACTGACAGTAAGCTGCAACGACCATCATTAAATCAAGTGGACAAGGAGTGCTTGGTGTCTTATGTGGAGGTAAATGGTCATAAGGCCTGGACGCTCTGGGATTCCAGGAGCACAATGTCAGGGATTACTCCCAAGTTTGCACATGTGTACGGGATATCCATACAAGAGCTGGAGACTCCCTTGGCCCTGCAATTGGGCACTGTAGGGAGTCAAGCTATGGTCCAGTACGGGACCACCGTAACCATCCAAACGCCTGGCTCATGCAGCCAGGAATATGTTGACATAGCGAATTTTGACCACTATGATATGATTATTGGTACACTATTCATGAGGCGTAATAAAGTAGTACTGGACTTTGAGCACTGCCGAGTCCTGGTTAATGGGATTGCACTCTCAGCAGAGTGGGCCTTGATGGATGACACGGATGGTTGCCTGCATCAACATCATGCTATGGAAAAGCGTAAAGATGCTCCATGACTCAGCCGTCGGAGGCACCCAACGGTGGAGGAGGTGATCAAGGTGGATCAGGAAGTACCTGGGCTGCCTGTGGACCACCAGGCAGTGTTGATGAGTGAAGAAGAGTATCAAGCCTCCATGAAAAGCGAGGGGACCAATATAGCCCCTACTAGGCCCACATTCCAAGGACCTAGACAGCGAGGTGCGGAGCCTCATCCAAAAGGAAAATGTAAGCCAGCAAGTTTGAAAGATGTATCAATAGGAGCATGTCCACCTACATCCTCCCATGTTAAGTTGGAGGATTTGACAATGGGAGAGGAGGCTGAACTAGCTGTCACGACCCACCCCCGGGCCTGAGCCCCGGGCCTGGGACCACACCACACACCCCGGCAAACACCCCTTGCACGACCCCGACTCGGGACGAACTCCACGAACACCCAATACGGCCATCACGTCATACCCTGGTCGACTCTGACGTTCCCCTGGGCACCCCACGGACACTACCGACGACCCCCGGAGATTCCCGGCGCAACAGCACGGCGACCCACACAACACCCGGTGCATCACGCATCATTCGACGCATCATGCATGATCGCTTCATGCCATGCATCACGCCGCGCATCATGCATCACCCTGCGCATCAACCCACGCATCATGCATCACCCCGCGCATCAACCCATGCATCATGCTTCGTCCCGCATCAACTCCCGCATCATGCCTCACCGTGTCCTCTTGTCGTGCCACGTCCTCCCTCGCGCGGCGCCACTGCGACTCCTAAAGCAACGGCGCCACTCCCATCCGACACCCACGTTTTTCCTTTGTCCTCCTAAGTGCTCCGGGACACCACCAGAGCCCCAGAGCAGCCCCCAGACCCAGAACCGGGACCCCGAACCTGCCTCATCACGTAGTCAGTATATAAGCCCCCCCGTAGCACTAAGTACGGTAGTCTTGATATTGCCCATACTCTCCAGTTTTCCTCTCGTATTGCTCTGGCCTCGTAACTTTGCCTCGTACTTGTCTCCATTCTATCGTCTTGTACTCGTCTCCATTTCTATAGTCCGTATTCGCCTCTACTCTCTCGCCTCGTATCTGTCCATTGTCTCTATCTACTCTCTTAATTCCATCTCCTTTGCTCATCCATCTCTTTCCTCCGTCCTCGTCTCTGCCTCAAGTTTCTCCTTCCCTTCACTTCTCGTATTCCAATCTCTTATCTTCTCCGGTCCGCATTCTCTGCTCCTCTGAGCTCGGTCCTGCACCTGTCAAACTCTAAATTGCCTATTCGCCTATCAGCCCCCTGATTTCCCCAGATAGTTCGCCGCCGGCACGCCACTCATCGCGCCGTCTAACCCGAACTTTCCCCGGTAGAACCTTCTCGTCCGGCGCTTGCCCCTTGCTTGCGCCAACCCCGGGACACTTCTGTCACGACCCACCCCCGGGCCTGAGCCCCGGGCCCGGGACCACACCACACACCCTGGCAAACACCCCTCGCACGACCTCGACTCGGGACGAACTCCACGAACACCCAACACGGCCATCACGTCATACCCCGGTCGACCCTGACGTTCCCCCGGGACACTCCACGGACACTACCGACGACCCCTGGGGATTCCCGGCATGATGGCACGGCGACCCACACAGCATCCGACGCATCACGCATCATTCAACACATCCTGCATGATCGCTTCGTGCCACGCATCATGCCACGCATCATGCATCGCCCTGCGCATCAACCCACACATCATGCTTCGTCCCGCATCAACTCCCGCATCATGCCTCATTGCGTCCTCTCGTCGCACCACGTCCTCCCTTGCGTGGCACCACTGCGACTCCCAAAGCAACGGCGCCACTCCCATCCGACACCCGCGGTTTTCCTTTGTCCTCCTAGGCGCTCCGGGACACCACCAGAGCCCCGGAGCCACCCCCAGACCCAGAACCGGGACCCCGGACCTGCCTCATCGTGTAGTCAGTATATAAGCCCCCCCGTAGCACTAAGTACAGTAGTCTTGATATTGCCCATACTCTCCGGTTTCCCTCTCGTATCGCTCTGGTCTTGTAACTTCGCCTCGTACTCGTCTCCACTCTATCGTCTCGTACTCGTCTCCATTTCTATAGTCCGTATTCGTCTCTATTCTCTCGTCTCGTATCTGTCCATTGTCTCTATCTACTCTCTTAATCCCATCTCTTTTGCTCATCCGTCTCTTTCCTCCGTCCTCGTCTCTGCCTCAAGTTTCTCCTTCTCTTCTCTTCTCGTATTCCGGTCTCTTCTCTCCCCGGTCCGCATTCTCCGCTCCTCTGAGCTTGGCCCCGCACCTGTCAAACTCTAAATTGCCTATTCGCCTATCAGCCCCCTGATTTCCCCGGATAGTTCGCCGCCGGCATGCCACTCATCGCGCCGTCTAACCCGAACTTTTCCCGGTAGAACCTTCTTGTCCGGCGCTCGCCCCTTGCTCGCGCCAACCCCGGGACACTTCCTCTGGTCTCCCCACGCTCCCGGCGTACATCACCTCATCCCGGCGCCTTCCTCCGGTCCTCTCTAAGTCCCGGCGCGTCCGTAGCTGTCCGAGTCCGCTTGGTAAGGCCTCGCCCAGGATTGCTGAGCCCCCGGGTCAGCGGAACCTGACAACTTCATCTGGTCTCCCCACGCTCCCGGCGCACGTCACCTCATCCCGGCGCCTTCCTCCGGTTCTCTCTAAGTCCCGGCGTGTCCGTAGCTGTCCGAGTCCGCTTGGTAAGGCCTCGCCCAGAATTGCTGAGCCCCCGGGTCAGCAGAACCTGACACTAGCCTCATACGCTTCAGACACAAAATTGTTATGGGATTGCTCTATTCCCCTATTGGATTGTGAGTGGGCGTATGACCCTTGCATGCCACGGGAATGGAATGAAGTGGTAGCGTCTGCTGTGGTGCAAAACGCGCCTATGCAGCAACTGATGGCCAACTGGTATTGCCATCCTCACACAGATGAAGTGTCCCAAGCATATACAGTATATCAACGTAGTGCCTCCCTGACGTCGCAATGGGCTAGCAAACCCTGTCCCTCCAACCAGTTACATGTACCGAATAATAGTGTGGAACGGGTGCTAGCCATTTGTGATCAGTTCAAGATCCTGGAACGGCCAGAGGAGCACACTGTGCAATTGCTGCCCCCTATGTGGGACAAGGGTAAATGGAAGGCGACTAGCCTTCAAGAAGATGATATTCTGCACCTGCGGCAGCAGTGGCAGGAGGAGTTTGTGGATATGGTCAACAGCATGAAAGAGGAGCTTCCTCTGTGGCGTGAAGTAAATCATGAGATTAATCTCATAGATGACCAGAAGCAGCAAATACCACTTGCCACATTGCCCATGGGCACTGCAGGAGCAATTGCGGGATAAAACAAACCGCTACTTTAATGCGCAGTGGTGGACACTGTGTACTACAGTGCAAGCAGCCCCGTTGCTGTGCATACTAAAGAAGGATGGTTCCCTTTGCACTGCCTTGGATGCGCAACAGCGCAATGATAATACAATCAAGGACGTTACCCCCTTGCCAGACCAAGAGGTTATCTGGGAAGATGTGGCATGAGCAAAATATCGCTCGAAGATCGACCTAACCAATGCGTATGAAGTATGTATATGTACCAAAGTTGTACTCAAGACCGTATTTGTGTCTATTATGGGTACATTTACCAGCAATATAATGCAGATTGGGGACTGCAATGCTCCAGCAACCTTTCAGAGGCTAATGACCTCTATCTTCCGAGATATCATTGGACAATTTATGCATGTGTATTTAGATGATATATTCATCTACTCCAACTCAATTGAGGAGCACAAACAGCACCTCAGAGTTGTGTTTGAACAACTGCAAAAGTTCAAGTTATACTTGAAATGGAAAAAATGCAAACTCTACACAGAGAGCGTAGACTGTCTTGGACATGTCATTGATGAGAAGGGCATTCACCCAGATCAAGATAAACTTGATCGCATTTGTGAGTGGCGCATGCCACGTAATGATATCCAGAGATTTGTAGGTCTAGTCAACTACATATTGAGCTTTTTGCCTGATGTGTCAGCATATACTAGACCGCTGATGGTAATGACCCAGAACAGGTCACCATTCACCTGGTGTCCAATTCACCAGCAATGCTTTGAAATGGTGAAGTGTATATGCACCAAGACGCCGGTAATCTGGCTGATTGACTCGCAACGTGATGAGCCCATATGGCTCATCTGTGACGCATCAAAAACTGGAGTGGGGGCCATGTACAGCCAGGAGCGTAGGTGTAGCAGCCATCTGCATGAACAACGTGAGGATCAAGACCTTGAAGCAGAACTGCTTAAGCAGCCTGTGCGCTCTGTAGATCTGGAACACCAGCATCCAGATAAGGATGTGACGCTGGCCTAGGCCTTGGTGGGAGAGGTGCCCGTCATAGAGCCCGAGACAATGGGATCTGATGACTTTTGTCAGAAGGTGGTGCAGGGTTACGCTGACAACCCTATGTTTGTGGCAATCCTGGAGAAACCGGGGGACCACCCCCGATTTGAGCTTGATTGTCAGGGGGTGGTGTTGACAGATTGTCAGGGAGTTTGGGTGATATGTATACCATGGGACCGCAAGTTGATAACTCACGTGCTTGACCAGGCCCACGCCGTGGTAGGTCATTGCGGGGTAAACCAAATGTTGGCATACATACAGAAGTGGTATTGGTGGCTATGTATGGGCAAAGATGTAGCCAAGTTTTGTGCAACCTGTGTAGCATGCCAGCGGGCAAAGCAGTCCAACCTCCCTGTAGCTAGTAAACTTCACCAGTTGCCCATCCCTGGTCAAGCCATGGGACTCAATTGAAATGGACTTTGTGGGCCCGTTTCCTGAGTCCAAGGGCTGTGACTATCTCTGGGTGGTCATCTGCTGGATGACCAGCATAGTACACCTGATTCCGGTGTGTACAACGATGACAGCGAAGAAGCTGTCGTGGATATATCTCCGTGAGATGGTACACTTGCATGGACTGCCAAGTACCATCATCAGTGACATGTCCCAGTGGTGGAGGGAACTCTACAAGTTGTTAGGAGCACAACTCCTAATGTCTACCTCCTTTCATCCTCAGACAGATGGCCAGACTGAGCGAGCTAATTGCAGTGTCAAATACTGAGGACGGTAGTACACCCAGACCAGCGCAACTGGGTGGAGTGGTGTCCACTTACCAAGTTTGCTATTAACGCAAGCATGTCAGAGACAATGGGGTATGCTCCGTTCAAACTGAATGGAGGATATATGCCCTCCATGATGTGCAAGATTCGCACAGACGCGGTGGCGCATCAGGGAGTTGAGGAGTTTGCCAGGCAGGCATTGGAAAATGTTGCCAGAGCCCATGATGCTATCATTGAGGCGCATGTGTTCCAGGCAAAGGGCGTGAACGTGCACAGATGGGATGACCCAGCAATCATGGCTGGGTCATTGATTTACTTGTCAACTCGCAACTTGAAGTTGCCGAAGGGATGGGTGAATAAGCTCTGCCTGAAATGGATTGGTTGGTATTGGGTCATGAGTGCAGAGCTGCGCACGTCCAACTACGTGTTGGAGCTGCCTGTGGCACTGCAGGAACAGCATATCGTGCCAAAGTTTCATGTGTTGCTACTGCAACCGTATGTGGTGTGGGATGATGCCTTGTTCCCAAATAGGGCAATGCCAGGCCCCTACAATTTTGGCACTAGAGACAACAACAAATGGTTTGTCAAAAGCATCATTGGACACCAATGGACTGAGCGGAATGTGCCCAAACTGGAGGTGCAATGGTCTCTGGGGAATACTACATGGGAGCCGCTGGCTCACTGTGATAAGTTAGAGCAGCGCTGGACCCTATCTGGAGCTCAATGGGGCTAAGCGCCCAAGTCAGTTGAGTAGGTGCCTATGTGCCTGATTGATCAGAATCTGGATTGTGGCTGTGCTGGGTTTGTCAGCTTGTGGCTGGGAATGTGTCTTGGTTTTTTTTTTGTGTGTTTCTCTAACCATGGACAGCACGCCCATGAATCAGGATTATTAGAACAAGCAGCAGCAGCAGCAGAGGGGGCAGCCCCAGTTCGTCTACCCGCAGAGGTCGTTGGGCATACCGGTGATGACGCCTGAAAATTGCTAAGCACTGTCCTGGTAGATGGTAAACTTAGCACCTCACAAATGAGTAGCGTCAGGCGGTCGCTAGTGTTTTGAAAGAGTCCTAGGCAGGGTCCTAGAAGCCTAGTCTTTTTAGTGTGATTTGAACTTAGAGAAAGTAATGGGTTGCTTAGCAATCTAAGCCATAAGCCTGCAAGGCGCTAGGGTGCTAGAAGTCAGCAAGGACTCTAGCAACATAAACGTTGGTGACAATGTGCCCATATGGCACTATAATACAAAAGTTGGTAGTCGAAGCTGGCAAGGTAAAGTCGGCAAGACTGATTTACTTAGCAACTCTGAGGACTTAGAATGCGCTGAAATGAAATCTGAACTGTGGGGTGTATGATTCAATGATGGCTAAGACAAAATATGTACTATTTATAAGTGCTAGGCCGCCATGTCAATTAAACTAAAAAGTTGCTAATTAATCAATCACGAAATGAAGACAAGTATAATGGAACGTGAAAGTTGCTAAGCAACAGCATCTGTCAAGTCGGCAAGCTTTAACTTGACATCCTAGCAGTGAAAGAGGCCAAATGCACGGAGACTGTTGCTAAGGCCTGAAACCATCAAGGGGGCCTGTCTTGCATAGGTCACTAGGCGTCGGATCAACTGTAAGCGTTGCTAAGGTCTGAAATCATCAAGAGGGCCTTTCTTTCGTACTAGGCATCGGATCAACTGTAAGCGTCGCTAAGGCCTGACACCAACACATGGACCTGTCCAGAGCTTTTGAGAAGCACTGCATTTCTATCGGGGACCTGAAGGGGGCCGGGCTGAAGTCAGGTGAGTAGCAGGTGATCACCAAATCATGTGGTTGCTAAGCCCTGTGATTCTCCGCATTGCATCCGGTAGCCTGAGTTTGATCCTTGCTAGCTGTAAAATATAAATTGCTAAAAATAATGCTGGTGCACTGAGCCCTGCCAGAGTCTTATCAACAAGCTCCTGGCAAAGTTACTACAATGTTTGGAGACCAACAGGTACAAGGTACCCACCAATGCCTCATTCCTCCACGACACGGAGACAGTTGTCCTCATTAGTTGGATGATGGACAACTTTGAACATGTGGGCACACAGCGCACAACAGATATCCTTGCCCTATCTGCCGCTCATAAGCGGCAAGCTTCTCCACCAAGTCAGGACACCGACTCCAGTAAGAGGGCGCGTTGGCAAGGAGTGGCAGACGCGCCCTCCTGCTTGACAGTGTAGCATTCCCCAATCTGGCCGGGAGTCTGGCCTGGGGCACAATATCATCCCATATGATGATATTGTTGCTCCAGCCAGAGCCCGGCTACTCAAGTGTCTGGCATCAGGCGCATCTGAGGTTGCATCCTCGCAACCTGATTCTGTGGCATCGGCCACGTACCCGGGAGAACTGGGATTAGTAAGGATGGAGGCCCCTCAGCAAACTGTACAGCCAGCAAAGTCTATGCCTTGGCAAGACCGCTAAGGTAAAAAAAAGGAAGAGTTGCCTGTGGACCTTGTCGCGTTTGACAAAGATGCGCCAAAAGGTACGCCATGGGTAACTCTCCCATTCCTGCTAGCGGTGTTGGTGGAGAGACCTCCCCCACGATTACCAAGAGAAGTGTGGGTGATGAATCCACAAAGTAATATTGTTGTACAAGGGAGACTGCCTTCTCCTCCCTCAGATGACGAATGGTATGAAGAGCCAGAGAAGGCTCATATGGAGTTTCCACAGCCAGGAGAGACTGTAGCCCAGCAGGTCGCGTGCGAGCGGTGCAATCAAGACTGGCAGGGGAAAATAGACCAACGGCAGAAGGCATGGGACAAAGCCAAGGCTGCACGCCTTGAGGAGCTGAGCAGGAGGATACTCAACGCCATTGAACAAGATAGTCAAGCATCAAAACTCATTCTTCAACATGGGGCTTGCACCCCAATTCTATTGGTTGCCAATGACCAACACTGTGTTTGTTGGGCAGGACGCCTGTGCGGCCTTGGTATACAAGGCTGAAAAGAAGGGCAACATTGCCCAGGTACCCCGGTCAAAGGTGTACCAAGTATCATCCAGGGGATTCCCCTACAACCCACGGGAGCTGCGTAGGCTGACAGGATATCTCCTGCTCAACAAATTCAAATGGGTGGCAACTAACTGCCACTCCACCGCCAGGGACAAGACTATGTCCCTCTTACTGGAAGATGAGCGCTACCAGACCATTACAGCACCTTTTGCCAGCAGTGAGGAGCGGGAAGCTGTTCCACAATTGATTGTTCCATTGCGGCTCTACTGCCGCAGAGAAATGGGTAGGATTGCCTTCCTGGGCATGAACACTTCTGATCCAAAGCTACCATTCACTTTGGACTATTTGGGCCCTTATGCCCTGCTGTACAGGCGTCCTGGGATGCTCAACATCTGGACTGGACTGGCCGTAGACCGTGCCATGCGCATTCATTGGTGTAGCCTGTTCAGCTTTGCCCTGGTACGCATCCTCTGCTCCAGTCGGCCATCTAAGATGGCAGTCCACCGTCATCTGGTGTATGTATCCACGCAGCCAGGTCTATACTGGGAAGCCATTGCAAAATGCAAGAAGGTAACAAGGCAAAAGTTTGAGCCCATTGCTCCCAATGTGGCTGACCTGGAAACACGCCTGGTCAACATCCCCGAGGAATCCTCTTCCTCCTTCACCATCATGGACACTCTACGTGTCTTTATTCACAACCGCATTCCGGTCAGCTGGGCTGACCACGCGTACACTTATGGGGTCATCTATCTTGCCTATATTTTCTTTGTCAATCACTGGCTGCAGGCAGAGGCAGCTGCCATGGACAACTCCTGGTGCTACTGCCTTGACAAATTAGGGACTCCCCTAGCCATTCCTGAGTGGCGCAAAGCCACCGATGGAGATTGCTACCGGTTAATACTACAATAGCAGGAGAACTGGCGTGCTTCTGTGATGCATTCCACAACGGAATATTTTTGAGTATTGAACAGGATCCCTATGACCGTGACCTGTGGACTCGAGACTATACATCCCCTGTACACCCCAGAGCTTGTTGCCCCGTCTGGAACATGAGGAGACCCATCCTCAGGCCAGACCTTTGGGTACACTTTTTGCACCTGCAGACAAGAAAAAACTCCTCGATTATGACATGGACAACGTAACAGCAGATCTGTTTGCAAAAGCAGCAGACTTGCCTATCGCCCCCATCCCCAATCTCTCAACAGCATGACCATCTTATGTGTAGACCGCAGCGCGGTCTAATTGGGGAGTGTGTAGCGGAGTGGCACCTTGAGCACTACTATGGCCTAATATTTACTAATTAGTTATTTATTACCATATTATTATTTACTTCACAGCTGATGTAATCAGCTTATTTTTGTGTTTATACTACAACAACAATAGACCAAGACTGGTTTGATTCTGTGTAGTGTGAACCCTAAGCTTATAAAACCCATAACTACTGTTACAGTTAAGGCCTTGAAGGGCCAACTCAAGGCTTAAATCCAGCCTCAACCTCACTTTGTTTGGTAAGGCCTTGTAAGACCAACTCAAGGCTTAAACCTGACCTCAATCTCATGAAAACCTGCCCTAAAGTCACTGTCTTTTGTTTTACTTGTCTTGCCACCATTGACTCTTATACTTGTGTTTTAAGATGACTACAATATTTATCATTCAAATATACACTACAAAAGATGTGTCAGAGAACTCTTCATTTCTTTCCTTTTTTTGTCCTTTATTTCCTTTTTTTTATCCTTCTTTTCCTTTCTTGTCTATTTTTTTACCTTTAGTATAGTTCTCCTTTACCTTCTTTTACTGGTTCTGTCTGCTCTAGCTTACCTAATAAGCTGCATGTGACCCAGTAACTACCAAGTCACATGCCAAAGCTGCATGTGATCCAATAACTACTGAGTCACATGCCATGTCCAAGTTTTTCACTATTTCGGTTAAGGTTGTATAGTTGTTTCCCATGCTTCTGAAGCCTCAGAAGCATCAGTCCTGGCATAGGAGATCCTTAGACTTGTTCTCTTTGAATTTTCCTCTGCCAGGTGAGTAGTCATTGTAGTGTTACCTATGCATTTTCTAATATACTTTGGATTTCCCTTTGCCAGCTGTGTGACTGAGCCATAGCCTCCAGAGGTCGCCCTTACAGCAGAACAAGTCTCTACATTTTGGTCTGGGAGCTCCCTTTAGCCTGCTTGAGCCTTCTCTTGCCCTTTTAGGTCACTCCTCCACTGTATTACTCTGCTTCTCTGTTGCTTCTATGACCCAACCAGCCTCCTCAGGTGCTCTCTTGGATGCTTCTGCCCCTCAGGATGATGCCTGGGGTTGCTTGCTTGCTCTAGAGACTCAGGTGCAGACCATTTAAGCTTCTTTCACCCTTCACACCACCAAACTTGCTGGATTATGTCAGGCCACAAACACTATCTCTCAGTCCCTTCAGGCCCTCTTAGAGCGCCTCCTTCTCCCTCCTACCCCTCCCCAGGCACCTCCAGTCAGGGCTGACACTCCTCCAGTCTCTCGCTCTGGAGCCTTCCTCCTTGTTCATGCCAATATTCCTCGTCCAGCATTCCCAGATGCATTCAATGGTGACCGAGCCATAGGCGAGCAATTTCTACAATCATGTATCACCTATCTGCAGCTCAGTGGTGAAGCCTTTCCTTTTGACACTCTTAAAATTGCCTGGGTTCTTTCCTACATGAAGTCTGGGCAAGCTTCAACATATGCGCTACAAGTTTTTTGACATCCTGGAGGAGTAGAGAGCTTTGGAAGCTAGGATCAGTTTGAGAAGAAGTTTCAAACCGAGTTCTTTCTCTTAGACCCTGCTAAGGTGGCAGCTCTTACTCTCCGAGACCCTCATCGATACAAATAGAAGAAGTGGACCCTAGATGAGTACATTGACTTCTTCCAAGCTCTTGTGGAGCAGGCCTGCTATCCAAATGGTCTTCAGTTCTGTCTCACCTTCCGAGAGGGCCTCCTCCCCTCTCTCATGGATCAAATCAACAGTATGGCCAAAGGACAACCTGATGACACGTGTATTGAGTCCTGGTATTAGGTAGCACACGACCAGTGACAGCTCATGGAGTTAAGGCGTGAGTTCCACTGAGGAACTACTTCTCATTCTGCCTCATATGTATCTTTACCTGCTCATCCTCCTATCCCACATTCCCTTCCATTTTGTGCTCCAGCTCCAGCTCAGGTACCTGCAGCACGTCCTCTTCCTCTGGGAATTCCCATAGAAGTTGATGTCTTCTGCCAACACTCCTCTCTTCCTCTCCTCTGTTGTCGCTGTGGAAGGCCTGGTCACTTTGCTTGGTACTGCCCTCAGGGGTTGGAGGTACACTATTTCTCAGCCTTAGAGCAAGAAGATCTCCTTCTCCAGCTCCTGGCTGCTAGAGATGCTCAGGAAAACCCTTCCCCAGATGTACAGATCAAAGCAAAACCTTTGGATAAGTCCATGGGTCCTGTGGAGGCTGTAGTGAAACCTTTGGATGAGTCCTTAGGTTCTACAGGAGAGGGTTTCCAGTAGGGCAATGGATGAGTTGTATGCCTCCGCCGCCTGATGCTAGTCAGTTTGCATGCTTACTAGTAGAATCTTCCAATATATTGCCCTCTATCAATGATTCTTTGGCTGGAACTATAAACACCCTCTCCGACGTACAAAATACCTCCTTGGTTAAAGCCTCAGCTGAGACCTCTTCTCCTCCTCCTTCTGTCCAATGCCCACATGTCCCAGCTTGAGAACAATGCCTCCCTTGCCGCTACGTTGTTGCCTCCACTCCTTCTCCTAACTCTTTGCGTCTAAATGTGAAGATTGAGACAACTGACACTCAGCAGACTCATGGAGCGTTGTAGCTCTTCTAGGCAGTGGTGCCACTGGACTCTTCCTTGATACTCACTATGTGGAACAACATCAACTCACTACTTGGCCTCTCTCTTGTCCCATTCCATTAATGGTATACTCAACAAAGCTGGATCGATCCGCTCAGTGGTGGATTTAGTCCTTTGTTATTAGACTCATTCTGAGCGTGCTGTTTTTTCGGTCACCAGCCTAGGGAAGCAGGACATGATACTTGGATTCTCCTGGCTATGAGACCACAACCCTGAAATTGACTAGGCCAAGGGTAAAGTGAGTATGAGCCACTGCTCCCAACAGTGTTCTACATGTGCCAAGGAGATTAAAGAGGAGCGCAGAGCCTTAGTCCATGAGCGCGCTGCTATACGTGCTTGTCGAGTTGGACACCTCTCCTTTGCAGACCTCAACGTACTGGATCCTCCTCCCTTGGCGTTCCCTTATAGAGAGGCCCTCTATGAGGACGTTTGAGGTGTAGTGAGTAAAGCCCAGATGGAAGATGAATGTGAGGGTGAATTTGTGTGTGCTCCTGACTCAGAGTCTCCAGATGAGGCCATTGAAACAGGTGATAGGATTTATGCAACTACATTACAACCTCTCCCAACGGGGGCAGAGATTAGAGCTAGCCAAACTACTTCCTAGCGGCTAGCTCAGGCATTTGCCGCCAACTCTGCTTCTAAGTCATTCCAGGATGCAGTCCCTCATCACCTGCAAGACTTTGAGGATGTTTTTTCCAAGGTGTCATTTGACTCTCTGCCAGAGCACAAGCAGTGGTACCATGCTATTGAGCCTGGCTCTCCAACACTGTGTTTGTTGGAGACAAAGCCGTGGCTACTGTCCATCACGAGGCAGAGACCATCAAAATGTATCACATTACTAATTCTGAAATTAGTAAGGTGGTACTGTGGGAATTCCCTATGGATCCTCAGCAGTTGCGAAAGCTCATAGAGCTTTTGCAGAACAAGTTTAAGTTGATCTCACTCGCATGGAGGCCTATTACCTGATGCACAAATTTCAGTGCATCAGCTACAGTTTTGATGTTTCTCTTTGTGACCGTACAATGGCTCTGGTGTGCATACCAGAGTACAATCACATTGCGCCTCTCCTCGACCTCTCCTCCCACCACATGAACCTGGTGGTCATGCCGACCCTCAAAGGTTACTTGAGGTGGAAAGACCACAGTGGGAGGCCGCTCTTTACTCTGGCCGGCTTCGATTCCAAAAGTACTCAATTTACCTTTGATCTGTTTAAGCTGGCCCAAAATATTTTGTATTTTTGCTGCCCAGGTATGCAAAACTTGGTGATCAGAATTGCGGTAGACTTTGCCTACTGCATCCACTGGAGGACAGTGATGGGACATGCCCTCACCCAGGCCTTGTCTTCTCAAGGACGAGCTTGTGGATGTTTTGCAAGGCTCCTGGCCTTGATTATTGCACGTCCGAGGATGTACTGGGAGACAATTGTGGCATACAACACCACCAATCCCAGCACCCCATTCCAACTCATAAGCTGGACTGATGTCCAGCTCACCCTACCAAGATTTGATGATGCAGTTGCGGTGAACCTGACGGATGCAAATGTCCTGCATACGCTCCTGGTAAACCCTGCATTCCACCAGAATGGGTGGACCATGCCTACACTTCCGGCGTAGTCTTCCTTAAAACCCACTTTTTTGAGGTGAACGCCTCAGTCGACCTCTACCATGATGTTGACAATGAACGCAGTGGGATGGTTGGCACAACCCCACTGTGAACAACATGATTTGCCTTCATGCATTACTTGCACGTGAAAATACACAAGGCAACAACTATGTTGAACGCAGACTATATTATCTGGTTGGGATGAATCACAACTGCCAAGATTTATGGCACTGTCGGTCATGACACGGCCCATATCCACCATTGCCTGTGGTCCCATCAACCACAGAACAGGCTCCCGTTGCATCAACATTGTCTACCCCTATTGCCTCATCATCATCGGTTAAGGTCGACACCAAGATGAGAATTGATCTGGCCAGCAAGTTGGCACGCCCGCCGTCTGCGAGAATTTTGTAGGCGGCTCATCACTTTCAACTGGTACTGTCAGTTAATATCAACTTTTGTATTCTTTTGACAGATGAGTAGGGATTTCAAGCTGTGGAGGCCTTATTCACCTCCACATTCGTGGACTCAAATATTTTATTTCATTTTAACTCGTACTTTTTGATTTTACACTGCACCCCATGTGTAGACTGCATAGCAGTCTAAAAGAGGGGCATGTAATGGACTTACAGCCATAGAGCCTTGCTCTATGGCTTATTCAAATACATATGATAATTATTATATTAAATAATAATTATATTATTATATTAAATAATAATTATATTATTAATTAAAACTAAAAAGTAAATAATTAACTACACATTATAATTTGTATGGCTGCCTTAGGTAAGGCAGCCAATTTTACTGTCATTGGCGACCAATCTGGTTCTGCTGTGTGACCATAAGGCTTAGCAATTTTCCTGACAACATTTCATGTTACCTCTGGTTTCTTCATGTTCTTGGCTTGCTTGTTTCTATGGAATACGTTCTTTTCATCTACCACCGCCAATGAACTGCCATATCAACAGCCCACTAGACTACAAAACAAGAATATTGATCTGGAGTCCCTCATAGCAATCAAAATCAAGGAGGAGGAGGCCATTCAAATGCTCACATTTGGACTCTTTGCAAGGCAAGGTCATCAAAGTGGAGGACTCAGATTAAGTTTAGGCTATGTTTTGCAGCGAGTTTGTAAAGTTCAGTTGGTAAGCTTTGACTCTGTTGAATTATCCATCAGTCCTAATATTGGTATAGTTACTTTTGAAGAGGATTATGGGACTCTGGATTGCCTTTGAAACTCAATCTTTTTCTCTTTGTTTGATTGAAGATATTGCTATCTTGGTGTCAACAGCTTCCTTTGTTCTTGTGGTTTCTGACTATGTGACCTCTTTATCCTAAGTTGTTCAGAGGTACCTTGACTATGGCTGGTAAAGAATCACAAATGTATAACACTGGTAGAAACACACATCCAACATTTCCAACTGAGGAGAGCCATGACACATCAGCATGTCAGATACAAGATACATTACAAACCAGGACTCAAACATCTAGGGTTGTAATGTATTAGGAACTTTCTAATCAGTCACTTGTGTACGTAACACACTTGATGCATTACAAGGAACAGAAAGCTATTGAACTTTGTGCATGCACTACTATCCACATTACAGGTGTGTGTACCCACATTGCATACACTAATGATGCATCACTTACCCTCAAAATGTATAGCTCTTATCAGAGAATATTGCATCACTGTATAATTTGAAAGGAATTACGAGGAGTGGGTTGAAGTGAAGAAATAGATATTTGAAAGAAATCACATGATGACATCGACCCGTGATATTGTCAAGCCGACATCCGAGTATATGCCATGCCGGAACGGCGTTGGCCGCTTCCCCAAGTGGACATATGACGTATGTCCCTGTCGTCGGTCGAGCAAGTCGTTGCTCAACAAATCTACTACTAATATTTCTCCTCATTCTTCGCTATGTAATACATGTGGCCCGGCTAACTATCCATACAAAACAGTCGGTGTCACAATCTCCTCACAACTTCGCCTTTTGCTCCTTCCTTACAGGTTGCTGCCTCGCGTTAATAGCGTGTCCTGCACGACTTACTTTCCCGACGCAACTGCTCACTAATCCACCATCCTATCTCAACCATCTTGTCAAGATCGATCGTCCCATTGTTGGGCCTCACAACGTTGTATCTGCCTCGTGTACCTTCACGGCCTGGTCAACTCCACCTTGAATTCTTAACTCCACCGACTGTACTTATTGATTATGCATCATCATTTACTGGCTGATGCCGGAACATCTCTTCTCCATCCGTTCAATTTACGGATGTGCTTTCGTGTAACCGAAACGATGGACTGTACAGGTCTAAATTACATCCCAAAACGTTCACACTATCTAATTAGTCAAGTTGGACTACTATGAGGTTGGCAGGATGGCTTTTACTTGTCGTTCTACATAGGAGACCCCGGCAAACTCAAATATTTGTTTTAACTCCATTCATATCGACTCCATTCATCTCCCCGCCGCCATGACGTTGTCATGCATGGCTTTTCATGGTTATGTAAGGTTGAGATCTTCCGTATGTATGAATGAATGAATGAATTCTGTTTATACCGCCGGCAAGCCACATTACAGGGCTAAGAGGCGGGGGTAAAGTAATGGTACTCTACGCCGGAGATGTATCGTAGTGGCGTCTATGTTAGTGTTCGTGTATTTTAATGTTTG
>QLOM01000912.1:0-21786 GCA_003313785.1 Termitomyces sp. MG148
AAAGAAGCTAGTTGAACCGGCACTGTTGTGTCACTAAATTACGTACTACCGTGCAGCTCAAACTCTTCTATCGCATTTATAACGCATCACGATGAAATGGACAGGGAAACCAATTATTTGTCCAGACATTGTCAGAGCGTGCAAGCATTCTACATGAAACAGATGAACGCTGAACGTTGAATATTTAATGGTGAATATTGATTGGTTCACTCTCTGCATCCGTTGATATTTGGTTGCATTTGTGAAGCCCCTAAGTGGAGAGAGAAAAAGAGCGATGTGGCCTATTGCTTCAGCTGTGCCACCTTCAGATAAAGGATGGCGCGTTTTCGTATCCAAGAAGATATACCCATATGAACCAAGATTATATTTCTAATACTATAATACTTTAGTGTCATTCTACCTACGCTAAGTGATAGCTATTGGTTACACCCGGAAGGACCCACGGAGTCGACCAAAGTAGATTATGTGATTTATGTGATCGTTCCGGGCCCGGTAACCGGACGCTTTTCTCCATAAACCATGCCTCGAAAAGCTCATATCCACTATGTTTCCCTCCGTTCGTCCCTCGTTAATCTTCCCATCTCCATATATGGTCCTCTTCTAGAACGCAATATTGTGCGCGTGCTCAATAAGTTCAGTGATCTTTATCTGACGTTCTGTATGCAGAGACCCCAACACTTGGCCATTCATCTTAAACTCGTATCAACTGCTCAAAAACAAGATGGAAATGTTGAGGCATATGTTGGATGGACGGGAATGGCCTCAGCGTCCTCTTTGAACCATTTTAGCTCCACCCAGAACGCAGAAAAGACTCTAGAGACCGTTGAAATTGATCCGCAATATGCTCAAGGTCTTGGGCTAAGTCAAGGGGACTTGGTACGCGTCAACGCAACGCTAATCAATCTTCGCTCACTCCTGAGTTGATTTTAGGTAGAAATTGGATTGCTGCACGACTTGCCCTTGGCGAAATCGGTTGCGACGGAACCACTCACTTCGGACGATTGGGACATCATTGTAAGTCAACTAGTCATATATCTAATTGCTTCCATACACCTTGGACAGGAAATCCACGCGTCACATGTAGAATCCACTCTTCTTTCACAAGTCCGCGTTGTTAAAACTGGCCAAGAGATCGATGTTTGGGTCATGGGGAGGACAAGGGTGAGATTAAGAGTTGGTACGTTGAATTTTGAATACCATTTACTCAGTCTAGAAGCTGTTCTTTTCCATATAAAGTTAACATAGATCCCTCATCAAAAGGCAGCGCACTTCTTTTGACAACGAATACAGAAGTGAGTATCGCGCCAAAACTCCATCGATCGGCCCGCCAAAGAGACATCAATGCCCGGGAAGAAAAGGGCGCGTCTCGTAATATCCCAGCATCAGCAGAAAATGAGGCAGAGCAAAAGTACACCATCTCACATACTCTCCGACTTCTGCCTTTCGGGTTAGTCCACATGACATTACCAGACTACCCCGGGCCCGAGTTCGTGGGCTATGTTTCTCCGCTAACTTACGAAAAACTATGTCCTGAAATGAAATATGACGAAGGGGCCGATATCTACTGTGCGAAATTCACCTTCAAGCGCCTACCGCCACCGTCCGAACCACCCTCGTCCTCAACTCCTGTTCCACCACCACCACCACCACCTGTTCCTCGCGTCATTGTACCTGCTGCTTCGGGAAAGGACAGTCCCTTAGTCGAAAATGATCAGGTAGAAGACGTAATTTTCGTTGGGTCTGTTCCTGGAATCCCAGATAGTCACATCACATTTCCTGCAGCTCCCAGAGGATTGGAAGACTGGGATCTGGTGGTGTATGCAGTCGTCAATCAGTGTTTACAGCCGATCTTACATTTCCGGACAGGCTTCATACATCTGACAATACATCTCAACAAAGTGTGAAAGTGAATGCTAATCCCACCTCCACTGTCACCTCGGCCATGTCAGTCTATCATCATCTCCTTCATTATTCTGCTGACATAATGCTACCAAGTGCAACTACTACCTGGAAGACTACCCTTGCCGGTGTAGATCACATTCTGGAAAATGCAACGAACTTCTGTCTCAGAAAATTTATATGTCATGCTTATGCAGACACAGTGCATGGTGGTATGGTTGCGACCTATAATAGAACGATGGGGAGCTTACCCGCCTTCCAGTCTCCGCACTCTTGCTCACTGGGAGATCTGGCACAGGGAAGACATCTATTGCTCAACACGTAGCCAGAAACATCCAAGAAGACCCAAAAATATGTGCATGTAAGTGACCTTCAATATATATCGAGGCCTACTCTTCACCTTTCTCACAGATACATTACTCGTTGACGTGTCGCGATATACTGAACTACCAATTTCTTCTGTCAAGTCTCTCTTACAATATTGGTTGGACAAGGCGATATGGCATAAGCCCAGTATTCTGATTTTAGATAATTTAGACAAATTAGTTGGTGCAGAAGTTGAGGTGAGACCCCACATAATAAATTCTTGGGATTCGCTCGTCCTTCTGAAGGGCTTAACAGCACGCAGATTCGTTTCGTACTCGACACATCACCGAATTATTCCTATCTTTATATTCCTCTTCCTCGCGTACCGCTGCTCGAAATAGTCGAGGCCTACTTCTGCTGGCTACTGCTGCATCAACGGCTTCACTCCACCCTCTTGTTAACTCTGCTCATATCTTCCAGGAAGAGATCAAAGTGAAGCCGCCAAACAATGATGCTCGAAGAGACGTTTGTCATTCTATCATTGAACATACTCATCCCTGACACGACGGATTTTTCCAGATCATAAAGAGTATCGTTGATGGACGTCTTGCTATTGCGCAGGATATTCATCTGGACACAGAAGCTCCGCTTAACTACACTGCTCTTGCAACGCAAACGGAAGGTTACTCCGTGATCGATTTACAAGACTTGGTCGGCCGAGCTATTCATCAAGTTGCAATTCGGGCTGCTGACGGGAAACAATCGGTATACTTGCAGCCATTTTGGCTGTTTCTAATTAGACTGATGCCGGTTATCAGGCAGTACTTTCTCCCGCAGACTTTACAGCGGCACAAGTCAACTTCACGCCCCACTCTCTACGAGACGTTAAACTACAGAAATCGGATGTCGCGTGGTCGGACATTGGAGGTACGAATAATCACCAGTTAAATGCCAGCATCTCTTAATTCATTATAGGCCTACACGAAACGCGAAGAGTTTTGCGTGAAACTTTGGAATGGCCCACTAAATATGGCCCCATATTTGCGCAGTCGCCGTTAAGGCTAAGGTCGGGGTAAGGTGGTGTCCTGTCATGATGGCGTATTCCTGACTGTCCCAGTCTTTTGCTGTATGGCTATCCAGGATGTGGGAAAACATTGCTCGCATCGGCCGTTGCTAAAGAATGCGGACTCAACTTTATCAGTGTAAAAGGTCCAGAAATTCTGAACAAGTACATTGGTGCTAGCGAAAAATCGGTAAGGATCCCAGCTCCTTACTTTGACGATGTTTTTATATTTCAAATTAGGTTAGAGACTTGTTTGAAAGAGCTAGTGCTGCTAAACCTTGCGTCCTTTTCTTTGACGAATTTGATTCTATTGCACCAAAAAGGCAAAATTTGACCATTTAAACATCCGACATACATCTGACCCGGTTGAACAGAGGACACGATAGCACAGGTGTCACTGACCGTGTTGTTAATCAGCTGCTAACACAGATGGACGGAGCAGAAGGCTTGGATGGTGTCTATGTTCTAGCTGCTACAAGGTACTTCATGGTGACAACATTCTTTCCGAGCCATGGCCCTAAAAACATACAGCCGCCCTGACCTGATAGACTCGGCTCTGTTGCGCCCTGGTCGATTGGATAAATCCCTTCTTTGCGGAATGCCTGATATTGAGGAACGCCGAGAGGTAGGTTATCATCAACTCCGAAAAAACTCACCTTTATAATTAATGTATTCCTCTAGATTCTCGAGGCAGTAAGCAAACGGGTCTCGGTCTTACCATCGCTCGACTGGGAAGAAATAGCTGCAGCAACTGAAGGATTCTCGGGTGCTGACTTGCAAGCTCTCGTTTACAATGCACATCTTGATGTCATCCACACCTCTATGCATGTCTCTCCGGATAAGAAAGCAGACGATGTTGTCGACGATGATCCCATCGAATTCAAAGCGATCGGTGGGGCACCAAGTTCCAAGACCCAGAGCAGAGCAGAGCAGTCTGCCCTGGAGAGAAGGGTAACCTTACCAAACGAAAATCTATGAATTTACCTGACTTTCTTGTTTAAGCTACGACAAATAAAGCAAGGGTCACGAGTAAAGCCGAAGGTATTGACTGCTGTTACGTCCCAGGCGAAGAAGGTACGTTTCCAGCCGTCTCATTCATAAACATCCTAAACCTGCCACAGCACGAGATAACTACTGAACATATCCACCGTGTTCTCAAAACGATGCGGTCATCTGTGTCTCCTGAAGAACGTCGTCGTCTTGATCGAATGTTCGTAGTCTCAATCATATTCGACATACACTAACAACTTTCGATAGATACCGCGCATTTGTGTCAGATCGTAGTGGTGATTTTACAGCCCCGCCTGATGTCGGTGGGATTGGCAATCGTGTTTCACTGGGATGAAGGCTAAGAGCAGTCTACAATGTATCAGAGGAGGCTCTAGTTAACGAAGTGGCAAATCTTCGAGGAAAGGGGAAAAGTTAATTCCTTGCCAAAATAGATTGTTTTCAGTATAGACACGCAGAAACTTGCATGTACTTAGAACTCAAGGGGGAATGATCAGAGTCCAAGTGTGAGGACATAATTTACGGGCGAGTCCTCATACCCTGCCGCTGGCAACTCGACGGCTAATGGTGTTCTTGCGCAGCCATCTGTCCCCATGCCTTCATCGTCAATATCGCCTCTCTGTGTAGCAACTCGCATGCATGTTTGATATGCGATACATCTGTTCTAGATGAACCCACTGCGAATCGTATGCAAGAAATGCCGTTGAGCACCGTTGAGGTCAACAGAATATCATGGCGAGCGTTGAGTCGTGAATAGAACATTTTGTTCAATTTGTTCAGACTTTCTAGGGGATACTGGGACTGCTTGAGGGACTTGGGTCTTGGATCCAATCGAAAGACTGAGAGGGCAAATGAAGGAGGGGTAACGAGAGACAAAATGTCCGAGTCAGCGACGAAGTTTGCGAAAATTCGATTGAGAGATATGGTCTGAATCGTATAATCGTCAGTTTTGCCAAACGCGGACAGTTAGGAATGACGGATGACCTTGCGGATGTAGCTCCTGAAACCCTCGGCACCAAAACTGCGAAGCACAAACCATAGCTTCAGAGACCGGAAACGACGGCCAAGTGCCAAGTGCCAGTTACGGTAGTCAATGACTGTCCCTAGATTGCTGTGAGGCTCAAGTGTATCAAATAGTAATGATTATGCTAACCAGAATCGCCTTGTTTTGTCCTCAAGAACGGAGGGGTGACGTCCAAGGCATCAGTTAGATACTTTCTATCTCTCACCCATAGAGTTGAGGCATCAAAATTGACAAGGCCCCACTGAAGCAATCAAGGTCAGTTGCTTTTGGTTTGGTGCAAAATGGTGACAGACCTTGTGAAAGTTCGTGCAGAAGGAGTTTGCAAGTTCATTAATTGTTTTGAGATGACACATTTCTCTATACTCTGGGCAGGAGAGGGCAACACCGGCCCATGCGGCGTCCACGTGAACCCACAACGATGGGTATTCCTGTACTTGATGAGCACGTCAAGATTCGCAACACGTCATGGAATGCTGATGGCAATACCAATCTCCTGTATTTCTGGAAGATTATCGATAGCACCAGAGGAAGTCGTTCCCACAGTGGCAACTTTCGTCTATGAGAGCCGTTTTACCAGCCAATTGAGAAAGGAAGGACTTACTTAGAATAAAAGGCTTCAACCCTTGCCTCTCGTCCTCTTCCAATGCGAGGCGCAGTGTTTCGCCGCGCAGAGAAAAATTATCTTCAGCTTTGACCCCTAAGACACGAACAGAAAGACCAAGGACAAGTCCAGCCTTGACACCTAAGGAATGGGTCTGGGAGGTCGTATAGATAACGAGATTGGTCAGGGGGACATCGGGATGATGGCGTAGATAGAGGGATCGTGCTGCAACAATAGCGATCAATGCAGAATCAGAAGCAGTGTTCTAAAGAAAATGTCAAGACGTCGCGAGGCTCAATGTCATGAGCATACCTGTATCGCGCCCCCTCCAACCTCCGAGGAATTCAAAAATTCTGGGCTCAGTCCTAACAGTTGACAAGCCCAGTCCATGACGAGTGCCTCGAGCTCGGTGCATGCAGGGCTTGAAGTCCACTGGGAGCTGATTCAGTTTTCACCTAGACCGCAGTCGAAAAGGCGACCTCACGTTGAATCCGGGGTTAGAAGTTGCCGTAGAATAGAGATCAGCAAGAATTCCTTCAAAACTGCAGCCAGCTGGGAAATATGCGAAGAATGAAGGGTGCTGCCAGTGAGTTAAACCTAAAAAGAGTGCGTGAAGAACTGTATTAGTTGTGAGGAAAATAAGTAATACCAGGGACTATGAGTTTTTGGTAGTCATCGGCAATGACATCAAAATCCTCGCCTTTCTCGGGAGCGGTCACTTGAAAATGCGCGTCTTCGTACATCTAGCCATCTAAGACCCGCTATTGACACTCACGAGGGATGTGTCGTTTCAGGTATCCTGGATTGACCTCCGAGATTACGGGTCGGTTCTCTAGAGAATAGTAATAGTCACAGATGCGATCAATGGCTTGGTAGCCAGCTTTCCTAAACCTTGTTGGATCGTCAGTAACGGATGCAGCATCGTCGAAACGGCACACATACTGTTCAATATCCATGATGCTTGACAACGTAGACACGGAACGTTAGAGGTGGGAACTGGCATAAATTTTATTCTATTCATACATATATAGCCGGATAGACGATCAAGCACCTGTTGTAATTTTTTTCATGAGACTTTGCTTCCGCGGAGTGTCGGACACGAGCAAACACCTGGCACTGCCACAGACTATTCTCAGTGCTACTGGTGACGGAGACCTCACTTCGGAAGAAATGGATCTCGAACAATTCAAGGAACTCCCTCTGTCTCTAGGTAAGTCTTTTCAATAACTGCAACTCAAACTAAAGTCGTATCTCTCCGTGTCAGTACGCGAACAACCTTACCTGTCGACCTTCGTCTTGGCGTTGGGCGCTCTGAGTCTATCACGTCTGTTCTACCAGACACTCTCTGCTTTCCTTCAAATATTCATTATACCTGGAAAGAACGTAAGAAACCACATAATTTAATTCGCGCGTCCGACCATCTTTACACGTATGATAGCTCAAGCAATTCGGTGCCAGAAAAAATGCATGGGCTGTTGTCACTGGTGCGTCGGATGGAATTGGCAAAGAGTTCGCGTTTGAACTTGCCAATGCTGGATTCAATATCCTGCTTGTCGCTCGTAACAGGGCCTCGCTTCAAGCGACGGCTTCGGACATTGGTGCGTAGCATCCTAAGAGACTTACAGGCACGCGTCATTGAAGTCCTTCATTGCAGCCAAAAAATACCCAGGAGTATCTACTGAAATACACTCTATTGACTTTGCAAAAAATGACGAGTTCGCCTATAAAAATCTGTCTGCTATCCTGAATGACAGGGACATTGGTGTTCTGGGTAGAGCCTCATCTCGTGGTTCCTGCCTAATTCTCTAATATCCTTGAACAGTGAACAACGTTGGAAAATCTCATGCCATGCCTGTGTACTTCGTCGATACTCCCAAGGAAGAACTGTCCGATATTGTCGCTATCAATGTTAACGCAACTCTTCGCGTTACATATTCTGTCCTTCCCGGTATGATTAAGAGGTGATTTTCCTACTTGAGATCTAAGAATAGCAGCCCTGACGCAGTTTCAAGAAAACGTGGCTTGATTTTGAACATTGGCTCCTTTGCGGGTGCCATCCCGTCGCCAATGCTGGCTGTCTATTCGGGCACCAAAGCTTTTCTCGCGACGTTTACGAGCGCTCTTGCAGAGGAGGTCAAAGCCCATAACATCACAGTGGAGCACGTAAACACCTATTTCGTTGTATGTCATTCTAACCTTTGCGCTTGTGATCGAGCCCTTGAGCATGAACTACAGGTTTCGAAATTGTCAAAGATCCGCAAGGCATCTGCGTTTATCCCACAACCCAGACCATTTGTGCGTGCTGTCCTCTCTAAAATTGGCCTGGCTTGTGGGGCTGCATACAGCGGTCGTCCGGGCACATCGACGCCATACTGGTCGCACGCGTTGCTGGATTATGCAATGACTATGGTTGGTTTGCCTAGCCTTTTCATCAGCTATACGCATTGGCTGCATAAGAACATCCGGAGACGTGCATTGAAGAAGCAGGAGAGAGAGGCAAAGCGGTTGTGACAATTATGCGATCACTAGCACGTGGCATTGTTTGTTTGTATGGAAATGCGAATGTAGCGTGTTGTCATTGTCCAAGACGACGGCGACGCACATGCAACTGAAGCTTGAGCCTCTTACCCGACTACCATGAAGCGCCAGCAATCGAGAGCCCCTTCGCCTACCCCAACAGCTTTCTCTGGTATATCCAACTACAGGACAGACTCATATCGCCCTATCAGAGACAAGAACGTTCCTGCCGTACCTCAAATTGACTTCCGGACAGTTTCAAAAATTCATTTCGATGAATTATCCCGCTATCTTGCTGCATATCTTGCCAAAGGTCGGTCCTTCCACGTCAGACCTTGTTCATTCATAATCACGTTCTGCGCATCAGCGGCTCCCAATTCTCGAGCAACCGCTCGGCAAAAGCTTACTCGGCTCACATCCCAGCAGTTCCATGAACTTTCGACAGATGTGTATGACGAGCTAGTCCGAAGGCAGAGTGATACTGAAGGTGCGATGAAGTTGTTCGTCTGCGGCCCGGCCTAACACTTCTTGTTAGCTGTCCCTTTCCTCCCACTACGAAGCGACTTCCACCCAAAGCGAAATCAAGCGCGTCAAAAACTTGCAACTCTACCCTCTTCTCGCTTTGAAGACCTTTCTAGCGATGTGTATTTTGAACTGTCACGCCGATATCCAGAATTTAAGGAGAATGTGAGCTGGGCTGCAATGCTTACTGCGTCTGATTCTGATAATCTCTTAAGCCATTTGGGAATGCTTCATCTGAGGACTACCCAGCTTCCAATTTCCCAAGCACGTCACCTCCTCAAGTTCCCTTGCCGGGTCGTGTTTCCGGTAGGACATCTGCGGACCGGCCTGTTGACGGTGGGTACACGAGTGTATCAAGTCGGCGACCTTCAGAAGATCGAAGACGGCCGAGTGAAGATATCGTGGCTTCCGGTCGCAGAAGCGAGGAAGGCTACCGGAGAAGCGAATACACACATCGAGGGAGGTCTAGCGAGGATAACTATGGCTCGAGTGTCTCTCAGAGTTCTGCATCTCGTCGAAAACCATCTCAAGACACGACTCGCGATTATCGACGCCCCAGTGGTGCTGTCAGCAACAGTGATAGTAATGATACCGCCGTCAATCCCACCCAAAGCACGACAGCGGCGAGTAGCATGATCATCCCCAACAAGAGTACATTCGAGGAGGAATACATCAAAGTACCCTATGGCCGTGAAAGAGAGAGTGGGAGCATGAGCATCGATGAACGGGATAGGGGTGGGGACAGCAGTAGGTTCACTGATGGTGAACCCGACAGTGCGAGTGAATACCCAATGAGTCCGCGAAGCCCTCCTGCCGGCTTGAGTGGGTTGAGCGCACGGCTGAAGGATGTCAATGGCGATGATAGCGACGATCGGGATGCAGGAGCAATGAGTAGAAGAAGTGGGGATGAATATCTTGATGTTGATAGGTCTACTGGTGATATGGGATCTCGTTCTATTGGAAGGATCAACGGCTTAGAGGATCAAGGCAAGATGAAGAGGGAGTATGAATACAAGATTGCTACCATGCAAACTCAAATCACCAACCTTCAGCGTGATATCGGAGACATTGACGAAAAGGAGAGGAGATTAGCTGAAGCCGAGTCGAGGGTGAGACAGATGGAGGAAGAACTCGCAATCTTTAGACGAGTAAGCTTCTTCTGGAGCTGCGAGCTATCAGAATCTCACTTTGTTGCAGCGTACTGAAGAACAAACGTCGACTATGCGTGTTCTGCAGAAAGAACTTGATGAACTCCAAGAAACTCGCCTGAGAGAAACAGAGCGAGCCACCCGCCGTGCCCAGGATGACGGAGAAGAGTTACGGGTCCTTCGAGCTCGATGCCAGGCTCTTGAAGAAGAGCGGCAGAATCGCCAAGGAGAGGTTTGTGCAACTACTTCCCGTTATCGTTCAAACTCTGATTAATTATCCAGACTGACATGGGGGTTGTGGACCAGCTACGATCAGACATGGAAGGATTGCTATCAGAGCTTGGCGACCTTTCTCGTCGTAACGACGAACTTATGACAACGAGAGATTCCGATCTCGTCATTATTCGTGACCTCGACCAGCAACTTAAAGACTACAAACGCAAGTATGAGCAAGCAAAGACAGAGCTTCGCAATGTCAAAGGTGTGATCCATCGTTTCTACCTAGATATCAATATTTTACGATTTCCCAGCGACTTCACAACTCTTTGTCCAAGCTCCTAAGTTTGATAAAGCTGACGACCAACTACCGGTTTCTTCAGATGGGGGGATACTCGACATTCATATCACTGCGTTCCTATCTGCTGTGGACGCCCTTCTCACTGCTGGCCGATCGAATGCGCCTACTCGAGTACTTACGCCAATGAAATCTGTTGTCAATGCCGTGACTGCGATTGTTGACGATGTTCGTGCCTGGGAACGCCGACCTCAACGAGAGCGTTCTGACGTTGATCCTGAAATGCTGCGTTCTCTTTGTGAAAGGGCGGAGGCGACCCTTAGCAATCTTGTGGCTGCCTCCAAAACTCATGCTATGAGTTCAGGCTTGTCACCTGTCAGTCTTTTAGATGCAGCTGCTAGTCATGTATCTGTCACTATCACTGAGATTGGACGAACACTGTGCATCCGCAAAGCTACTATGGCTGAGCAAGAACAATTCGCGCAACCGCCTTACCAATCAGTAACCTCTTCAAGTGGATATGTTCCCTCAGTTCGCTCTGTAGAAGAGAATAAGCCTTCACATCAGCGCAAGGGCAGTTCGATTTCCACCTCAGGTCGCAATAGGTTTCCGGATGTGGATGGTAGAAGACCGCCGTCTAACAACTCAAGTTCGGAGAAGACGAATTCTCCTCCACCGATTTTTGACCTGCCTACAAATTCGAACAGCGTGCTGTCCGATGACTCAACTCAAGCTGAGGTATCTGAGGATGCTTGGACCGAGCTCAAGGTGGATATCTATTCTGTATTCTCCCTATTGTTCCTGACGAGAGCGTTGTATAGCCATACCTAGAAGCCCAGACTGAGTCAATTGTTTTCGCAATTCAGAGTGTTTTGTCGGCCGTTCGCAGTCCCACTCCCTCTCCTTCGTTGACCGAAAACCTGACACAAATCATTACCATTGTATCGAGCATAGTTGCTGTGTGCAACGACAATATCCCGGCTGCTTTTTCGAAACAAGGCAACGAAATCCTTCGGGAGCTTGGCGATCACGCAAATAAACTGAGTGAGGTGCAAGCCTTGCCAGATGTTACGAAAGAATCACGACAAATCATGGCAAAATCGAGTTTTGCTATCGCTAATGCTATGAAAAGCCTCACGAAGTTATGATCTACTCTCAACGACATAGCAGATTACAGGAATCACTTTCTTTGGCATACCTGCATTTGCTTTACCATATTTTTCGAGTATTTTAATATCGAGATCGTCTGTAATTCAGCGAATTTAATGACGAGATTACATTTTGGGAATGGAGATTTATCACGAAAGGTTCGAATTCGCGTTGTCCTTTGCATCTTTACCAACAACTTTGGCAAGTAACACTGCTGGTTGGGTCAGCATAGGAAAAGCATTGCCTTTGAGACTGAAGCAGAGCAATAAGCGCTGTATCCAATGGCCGTGTGACACCGTCCAATATCAAGACGACCAGACTGGGGCAGAAAACGAGCTCATCATGTTCACGTAGAGAGAGCAAGTGCAGTAATTCGTCTCCCACACATACATTGTCGCGCCTGTCGTAAAGTTCGAGGTTTGTTAAAGAACGGTGGGTTGTCGAAAGGCAGTGGATGAGCTCCTCTTCTGTAATGGCCGTATATTCAAGGCAGAGATATTCCAGCTCACAACATGACCTCGATAGAAGGGAGCACAACCGCTGAGGCCAGTTGGTACGGTCGAACACTCGTCCATATGTAAGAGATAGTTCGCGGAGAGCGGGTGTCTCGATTAAATCCATGAGTAGACCCAACCCGTGATCAAGGATGTCCTGATAAATTTTCAATGTTTCCAGGTGGGGAAGTAAGATGGGCTGAAGGAATGTGACAGAAGGCGTGTCTGCGGTACCAAGATGACGGAGGTCACATACCACGAGATTCGTGGAGGATCGGAGAATGGTATGTAATGTGGACAGCGAGATATATGAGTTGTATACGAGGTGTGTCAACCGCTGCCAATTATAGTTTGGTACAAAACTGCCCTCGAATGCGCGGTCCCAACGGCCCCATGTGGGCCGGTTGCTCCAGGAGAAAGAATTGAGAGAAGGGGTATTATGAAGCAGGCGATCTATTGCGTCGAAGTCTTCTGCATGACAGTTTCTGAGAGTGAGGTCAAGTGTTTTCAACCGAGGCATGACGTGATTGCTTAAAGGCTGGAGTAGGTCGTATGATCCTGGGAGCAAAAGACTCATTTCTCTCCAAAGATGCGACCGAGTCGAGAGTACTTTCAGAAGAAACCGTGCACGCATTACTTGATCCGTGTCACGAACGGGAGGAAATTCGTCCAATTCAAGGCAAAAAAGGAGTGGTCCGGTCGCTGAACGTTGGAGCCACAAGTGTAAAAAGAATGGTGACGGGCAGGGATGGATTGCAGAAATGGTGATCCTGAGAGACGACCACAAATGTGAGAAGTCCAAGGCTAACCTGCGCCAGTCAGCACAAACTTGGGAAATTATTATTGGAATGGCCGTGATGCCACAGGTAGGGAAATCGTCCGATGATAGGCATTGACTGAAAATTCGGAGTAACAGTTCAGGGCATACCATCTGAATTGGTGAACGACACAGAACGTTTTGCATCGTGATGACGAGGGTAGAAAGTACGAAGATGGTCAAGAGTCAGGATACAATGACTTTATCTACATACAAGCGATCGATGCCCTTCCGACATAGAAGCAGACAGCACAAGAGTCAACACAGACGAAGATGGGGTATCGGAAGCGCGGTACGGTCAAGAAGAATCCAACAAAAATCGCCAGATGCCAAAAAGAACGTTGACAAGGAATCCTACAACTAGCCCCATTTGCATACGTCTCCTATTGACGCAGATGTGTTAGTAGGTTGGTAAAAATTTCTTCACAAATGTGGGACTTAACGAAAATACAACGTTGCCCGGAGGTTCATATTCACTCCCGTTAGCCCAGAAGACCGGGGATTTGGAGTTACGCATGAAGAAAAATGGGATGAGCGGGAAGAAGAATCCGAGAAGAATACCCTGTAAAATTGCAGAGTTGGAAGGTGAGGATTGAGAAAGTGAGGCTGTCCCAGCGTTGTCAATAGAGTCAATCCATTGCTCTTCTAGGGCACGCGCATGCTCATCATCTGAGTTTAAAGGAGGAAATGTGAGCGATAGATCGTCGAAAAGTGCATCTAGCCTACATTCTTCTTCTGTTTCAAAATCGACATCAAGATAGTTTGAAGATGATTGGCTATGAAACTGGCGTCGAAAATTCGCAATGTCTGCTTCAGAGAATCCCACTGAAACCAAACGATCGAAACCTCTGGCTGGTTGCAATTGAGCTGTCTTGAAAGCGGTCTCAGTGTGAGTATTCTCTAGGAATGTGAATTGGAGATGATTACCTGAATTTTTTCTTCTTCCGTCTCCCCTGGTTCCAGTTTTGTGCCAACGGAGCAATGGATCCAGGTTATAGTATGGGAACCATTATTCGTCTCATCAGCAGCAGTTCGCTTTTGCCTCTCTTCTAAAGAAGCCAGCCATGGATACAAAAAAGTTCCTTCTGTTAATAAACGACCAAAATGTATCAGCCGTAGTCGTCTGTCTTTAAGCTCTGGTCGTCCTTCACGAATCTGTTCATGTACAGTACCTTCAGAATCACTGGAAAGAACAACTAGAAATCTGGATGTAGGTTTACCTTTGACTTGACATCTCTAACGGAGTCCTGCTCGTCGACTACGATGACAAGGTCCTGATACCCTTCAGTGAAACGAATGACGAGGTCCCGGGCCTGTCCTGAAGATACCTGCTGCGAAGCAGGTGTTTCATGAAGAGGCTCGATTGCCCTCTGCTTTCCTTTTGCCTTTTCACTGAGCATTGTGATTTCGGTGTTGCGGAAAACAAAGGAACACCACGGGGCATTGCCAGATCCCACACGTGGTCATTCAACTAAATTACACCAACTCTACATATAAATATCTCATCTCCATCCTGTAGAATGACACGTCCAATTATGCAACCCCACTGTTATCCACGAACGACGTCTGTGATGCCGCACCATTAGACGTTTGTGTTGGATCAAGCTTCTTTGCCTTGGGATCGAATTTTCCAAACGAATTGTGAATCGTTGGCGCAACTATCACGTCAAAAGGGAGTTTTGGTATCGTTTGCCCTGGGGGACCAAACGATACACCAAGATCCTTGACCTCCCGGCTCTCTTCGTCAAATACAAGGCCATGGACAAAAGCCTTCAGCTGAAGGTTGGGGTCCTTGTTTCTCTTGTCATAGGCCTAAGAAATAGTCAGAATGAATGGGGTTCTACTAAATGATAGACTAGACAATCACAGTTGAAAGTATGCTTTGAGTTTTCAAGTTCTTGACCGTGGTCTTGACATTCTCTTCGACAAGAGCACGGAATGCGTCTTGAGACAAGTTAGAGTCTATTTTTTCCTTGTCGAGTGGGTAATGCTCACCACCGTCAGCCTGGGCCGCACCAGCATCATCATACCACCTCCTCGCCATAATCAGTTTCTTGATCTCAGGCCTAGTAAACGATGAGAACAACGAGTGTGTCTCGACCATTAAAGCTCACCTTCTCGACCGGCTGAAAGTATCAGTAATGGGTTGGAGCCACGTTTGCAGAACTCCATCAGGAGATCGCGAGGCCATGGCTGAGTGGACGCTTTGGCAGCCATAATGTCCCAGAACGACAATATGTTGTACATGCAGATTCTTTACAGCATACGTAACAGCCGTATAACTGTAACGCTTTTGTGATGAGCAGCAAGCCTGAATCAGAAGACGAAGCTAGACTGACGCGCTCAAATCCTTTCCTATGAACTGATTCCCAAGGTTGAACTGTGATATTGCACTACCAGCAGGCGTTTGAAAAATGTCACTCGGGCCGAGTCTGGTTTTCGGATACCAACGTCAGGATTGCTAAGTACAAGGTTATTGGTTAATCCTCTACTTGCCTATTATCTGTACACCCGATAAACAGAACCCCTGGCGCTGTGTAGAAACAAAATTGAGTCAGAAGATCTATTCCACAAAACTACGATAACTCACGATCCGCCAACGTTTGCTTCAAATCCAACCTAGATTCTCGAAAACGTTGATTTCCCTTGAGTAATTCCTGTAAATCAAAGGTGCTTGTATCATTCACACCCGATAGCCCAACTGGAGTGGGGACAGAGGTACGAAGAGCCTTTGCTGTGACAGTAGGGGACCTTAAGGTAGACCTTGCATTTAAAAGTCTTTGATCCACAGGGTGGGCCAACGAGAAAGTAACCCAGGAGAGTATGAATAATAAGTGAATGGTGAACATCCTTTGAGAAATCTCAGATATCTCTTTGGCACCAGGCCAATGCAGCGACCAGCGCCGGGGCGTGAGGGAAGTGCTTTGCAATCTCCCAACAAGTTTGCGTTTTATGTGCTCTGCGGATCAAGGGATGATTTTACTGATTGATTTGGGCACGCACCCTTGAAATACGTGTCGTCAGCGGTGCTTAGCAACCCAGAAAGATGAGGCAATTTGAAGGATAACTTTCAGTTCAAAACAAGATTGCTATTACATTAATTATGATATACTGTAATCTATAGACTTGATGGTTAATGTTGGAAGTCTTGTTCCTCAGTTTGTACACCCCAAAATGACGCGTCCTACATAAGGTAAGCATGGTTGGCCACCTGTGGATAAGATGACAACACAACTGTAGTAATAATAGTGCACATATAGATTGATTCTCGATGACTCTTGTTCGCTTTGGCCTGGTGAGTCTCCGTTGACGTGCCGTCAGGAGTTTCAATAAACAACACACTCACACATCTTCCTACACCACACAACCACTGAATAAGGCTTGTACGTCCTCCGCCAACTTCATGTGGTCAAGATTCATAGGGTCAAAAACTTGATTCTCTGGGACGTGTCCCGACGGTGTATTCACCGAGTCACTCGCCACGCTACCATTCTGGTCTTGCAACAACGGTTTAAAAGTCTCCCAGAATTCTTCCAAGTCAAAATCCACGAGACCCTCCTGAAGTGCATCAAAATTGGGATCCATGACGATATTTTGTTCAGCACCATCAGGCTGAACCTTGTGGTTGGTGAATTGATCAAACAAATTCATGTTGCTCTGCGTCGAATCGCTAAAGGTCGTTTGCGGAACAGGAGCGAAGATCGAAGCAAAGTCGCTTTCAAGATACCCTGCTAACTCTTCATCTGTGCAAGTTGAAGATTCGGTGTACATTGAGTCTGTGTACCCCTCAGAGTCTGCCGGACAGAGATCAGCGTCGGATGTCACAGCTGGAAGCGTTGTGTCGTCAGATTCATCATCTTGCGGCAGCATCAAAGGACTTGTAGGCGGTGGTGGCGAAGACGGAGGAAGCCCGATCCAATGCTGCTTCTTAGGAATCTCAGCGTCCGTGTCCTCGAAGGTTTCCGATTGCATACTAACTCGGCTGCGCAAAGCGGTTTCACCTTCCATCTCCACATCGCTGCTGACGCTGGGTAAGGAACTGGAGGGCATATCAAGCTCGTCAAGTGCGTTGTCAAGTTCCTGATTCAAAGCGTCCTCGAGTTCGTCCTCGCTCTCTTCTCCAGAAGCTTCGTTACCATCTTCATTCGTTTTTTTCGAAGCTTTAGGCGTTTTCGGCGAGGACTTCCTTGCAGACCCGAAACTAACTGGAGTTTTCATGTTTGAAAACCTTCGGCCAGGTACCGGAGTGAAGAGGGAACCATCCTCGCCAGGGCTGAATAGATCCGAAGTACGCTTTCGCGGTGGTGTACACGGAAGGTTTGGTTTGTCTGGTCGAGGTGACTGGGGCTCGGAAGATGCAGGACTTGAAAATGCAGCTATTCGATCTTGAATAGCTGAGGTCAATGCGAACATCGGGCCATCACCCGCAACTGTAACGGGAGGGGGGCATTGTGTAAGCGGTGTTGTTGATACCTTCTTTTGTCGGCTCGCTATATTCGAGGGAGAAGGGCTTGGGCTTTGTATCCGCTTCTTTTTCTTCTCCTTCTCAGTCCGCAGGGTCCCTCTTTTGCGAGCCTTTCTCTCTTCCTTCTTCTTCGATTCAGCAAGTTCAAGGGCACGAGCAGCCTCTTCAGACAATCGAGGTTGCATCGATGTCGATGTCCGCGCCCACGCAGGAACAACGTATGGTCTGCGGAGCTTTGTACTAGCAGTAGTAGCCGATCTGATAGGAGACGATGCTGAAACCTTTGGGAGTCCGGGAGAGTAATTGGTGGATATCGACATCTGGCATGAGTTCCCGTCCCATTTGTGTCGTTCATTGCTGGGCTGGGGAGATGAACAAGTTTCCGCCGTTCGATAGTACGAACCGGACGCCCTTTTGGTAGGCTGAGTAATATCAGAAACTAACCTAGGATAGTGTCGAATTGAAGAGAGTTCATTTCTTCTGGGCGATGACCGTGCATGTCGGTGCATATCCCTCCTCTCCACCCACTCTCGTTCTCTCATCTTTTCCTTCTCCTTGCTGGCCTCGCGTTCATCCATGAAATCACTGAGCGTACGCTTGCGGCGAGAACCACCGCTATAGTTCGGTGGAGGCAGTGGAGATGCAGATGCAGATGTAGGTGGGACTGGAGTAGTGTTAATATTGCCATTAGAACGAGCGGTTAGGCCACGAGCAGTGAGAGTCTCCATATTTGACTGCCCAGAAGGAAGATTTGGACCCGAGCCAGCAGGAGGAGTCGAAGCATCTGAAATGAATGTTTTGCCTTCCCTCTCACTCCGCCGCCGAAATACAGTTGGATTGACGTTTTCTTTGTCCAACAAGACGACGTCATCATCAGGGACATGGTTTCGACTGGTATTGTTTACGGGAGGATGAACGTTGTTGTTGGGTGCCGACTGTGGTGTAGTTTGTCTCTGAGCGGCTGCAGAAATAAGTTCTCGTAAAGCATTCACAAGAAGAGGATTCGGTGGCTTCTCTGGTCCTGTTGAGGAACCCTTAGCTTGATTAGAGTCAATAGCACTAAGAGCAGCCAACAGTGCGGTGTTCTGAACGTTTGGATCAGAAGATGAAGAGGAAGAAGATAGAAAAGCAAGGATGTCAAGTAGGCTTTGAGGTTCGGGATCTCGCGGAGAACGAGTAAGAGGTGCGAACGTAAAGGGGTTAGTTAGAGGGTCCTTGGTTGATTTAGAGTGTGATTTCGCATCATTAGACTCTGGTAGTGGAGGCTGAGGGGCGGTGGAAGATATCGGTGATAACGCAGTACTAGACGAGCCCGCTGTCCTTAATTCTACAGCAGTCGACGGAGAGGTTCGGGTCTTGACGGATGATTTGTTGGATTTTGACCCAGAGGCAGCGGCATTCGGCGGTCTGCCTGCCTTCTTCCTCTCTGGTCCAACGTAATGTGACAACAGGAGTCGGTCGGCTTCACTATTTTCGGGATCTATGGAACGTATCTTGGCAGGTTTCTTTACTTTGGCCTTGGCGCGTTTATGTTGAGAACGCATGTGTATGGATGCAATTGTGGCAAGAGTCGTACTATCAGTAGGGACGTGATCAAGGTAAGAAGATGTAGGTATCGAAGTGGAACTTGAGGCTCCTGTCGAGTGAGATATCGAATGATGTGTATGATGAGCACGCTCGGAAGAGCCAATGTTTCGGCCATTGGCCGCCGTACCAGAAGAAGAATTCGAAGGTTCAGGAGGAAGGCCCCAAGTCCGTAGAGCGGCAGGAAGAGACGACTTTTCCATTGCAACAGTCTACAAACGAGTGATTATAATGAGTATTAATTTGGTCCAATTATCTATGTCGTACCTCTTTCAAGGCAAAGATTATCTCTAACGCTTCTTGCCCGGTTGGCAATCTGATCACAGTGCCTGTCACAGGTGTACTGTCTCTTTCATCCTGCATCAAGGCCCAGGACATGAGCCCAAGTGCAACGGCCAGCCCACGAGGCTGTTCTGGAACACTCCTTGAGTCTGAAGACTGAGACCTTGGCGCTGCATTGGGTATATTGACTTGTGCAGGGGCAGAATTGGACTCCAATGGGTCAAGCACATAGACCGAAAAATCGCGACGTTTATCTTGGACAAGCTCGGGACTTGAACTACAAATCGCGTCGAGACATGTCTTGAGGGAAGCTGTGCCAAACTCTGGGCGCGCGGGATTAGCCTGCTCGACTGGGGTGTGGTCGAAGCCGGTGTGGGTGTGAGGAACGAGAAGAACAGGAACGGAAGAGGAAGAGCGGGCGAGGATGTATTGGGAGCCACTGACGGTATAAAGAATGCGCAGCGGCAAATTTCGATTTCGCGTCTCCATGTCGTTTGGAGCACAACCACTCAGAATCACGTTGTGACGTGACGCGTCAAACACGGGACCGTATCATTCGTATGTAGGACAAACACAAGATGTAGCTAATAAACCTCAAACGCAACAGCGATAGAAAGTCGACGTTCTGCAGCATCCGGAATTCGTACTAGTGACCGACTTGGGCGCCCATGTGCCGTCTCAGAAGCCTCGACAACGGAAAGATCGGGGCTTATGGGGTGTGGTTTACTGGTGCATTGACAACCTGGAAGACATATGCTTGCTTGCGTGTTATGCCGTTCACGGACCAAGCTTTGAGCAAGTGACGGTGCCGGTGAAGGTGGGCGTTTAAACAGACAAGGAAACACAAAGTTAACAATGACGGGCACCGGAAATGGAGACGGTGATGAATCAATGTCACGTATCCATATTTTCGAGTCAAATGCCGCAGAAGTGATCAATGCTATGAGAAGGAGACTTGCGGTATAAATGAAATCTTCACAAAACAGTTACTCGAAAACGTATCCTGAAGTGAAGGATGTGTCTCACTGATAATCGTGTTGGCGAGTATGAAGATCTGAAGAACAAAAGGAAGTGGGTTCGAAGTATGCTCGCGTTCCAAAGGAGACGTGGACACCACCAACGTGGTCACTAGATTGATATCAATGTAGATTTCGTACCAGTAACACTGATACAACCAACCGAGTTCGAAAGGGAGGAGGAAAAATAGGCTGATGATTTCACTAGCCACTGACTGGGGACGATTGGAAAGGGGCTTTCGCAAGGCTCTAGATGAATACGTGAATATATCGGTGACCAGAAAGAAGATGAACTCACGACCATAAAGACCGCAGTAAACAAGCGCTCTGGATAGAAACAATCATCCAAAAAATTTGTCGATGGTTCAAAATCGATAGGATAGATATAACCAATCCAACAGAGACACAACAAAGGGAGATGATTAGCCCTATTTGAAAAGTTTCATACATTTCTTGGATATGAACCAGACTCATGCGTACCGAGCAGGATTCTGCGAAACACGCTGAAGCGAAACCACATTGATGATTTTCGAGTCGTTGGCGGCGTCTCACCCGACGAGCTTGAGGCTGACGCTTTGTTTCTTGCATGGTTATACTAGGATGGGAGCCTGGAGGCTGACTGTAAATCAAGTGTCGACTCGAAAACGATCGTGGGTGGCTGTACATGTGTCCGTGACAACAAATTACTTCAAATTTTGACGTTTGCCCTTGAATGACCTCCACGACAGGTTCAAAGACTGTTCTCCAATCCGAGTCTGTTCTCGGTAAACGCAATCGCAGTACCTCACTTGTTCTACATCTTTCTTCTAGTCCTGATCCTCAATATAATACCTCTAATTCGGATTTCGAAGGCCCTCCTGACAAAACACGTTCCAATCCATTTATTTTAGTGAATGGAGCTCTAGTAGCCAATACAAAAAAACGATATCAATGCACCTATGCAGGCTGCGATAAATCGTACTCCAAGCCCTCACGCCTAGAAGAGCACCAACGATCCCATACAGGTCAAGTATGTCGTGTTGGAACTTGACGAAGTCATCTTCTGATCGCTATTTAGCGGCCATATATATGCGAGACTTGCAACAAGGCTTTTCTGCGCGAAACACACTTGCACGCGCACTCGCGAAAGCACCTTCCTGAATCGTCGCGACCGCTCGTTTGTCCCAAAGATAGCTGTGGAAAGCGCTTCTGGACCCAACAGCACTTACGTGTGCACATCAATTGGCACGATGGTGCCAAAACTTTTCAGGTTCGTTTGCGTATCGAACGCAATGCAAGTGGTTGCTTGACAGTCTGAACAGTGTACGGAAGATGGGTGTAGTGAGGCATTTGCGAAACATCACCAACTGCGGAGCCACACATGTTCTGCACACGCGC